>VWZV01000393.1:295749-328361 GCA_013397155.1 Irena cyanogastra | reverse complement strand
CTGGGGAAAAAAAAAAGAAAAGAAAAAAAAAAAAAGGATGATAGAGGTACAAAGAGCCACCGTCTACACTGACGGCTCAAAGTACTGGAAGGCCATGAGTTGGCTCGGCACAATTGGGTGAATTAAAGGCTGTTGCCATGGCATTCCAGGGATTTCTCACATATCTCTGAATTGGATCACAGTTTTACACAGAAAAGGCAGAAAAGGTAATCGTGCAAACCCTCTAATTAGAGCTTGGGCTGTGGCCAGGCCCTGACTCTACCTGCATGGGATGATTGACAATTTCTGATTGATTTCTCTTTGTTGACAGTTTCTTCTTCATTGCATGCATTGCTTTGGTCTGACATTTCCTCATGGTCATAATCAAGACACACCTGTGCCTGGAAACATATAGAAGCAATTCCTCAAGGAAGCCTTTGTCATCATCATAGTATGATGTCCCAATTAACCTTCTTCAGCTGTTCTCTGTTTCAAGATTCAGCTGTCCTGTTTCAGGATCAAGATGGACATTCAGTGGTGTAAAAGACCAGCACTTCCAGCTAATGGACCTCCTCCTGAAATTCAGCTGTTTGCACTTTAAATCAATGATAATTAATTTCCTAAGAGACACTGGACATTGTTATTTGGTATTCTTATACTATAAACCCTATTTCAATGACACGATAGAAATTGATATTCTACAGAGAGAGAATTTCCCTGACCATTCTAAGCCAGTGTCTGACTGAGGTTCTGATTGACAACCAGCAAATTACTAAAGGGACCTCTTGAGCTGTGTTTGTTCTCCTTCCTGCAGAGGTTCACAAACACTGCCTCTTTCTCTGAATAAAAACGGGGACCTGTGGTAGTGGCTCTCTGTCGCCACAGAGAGCAATGATAGTTTCCCAGGCATCATCCTGGGAAAAGCTGTGGGAAGCTCAGAGAAAGAGTGATAAACAATTTTTATCTTAACTTGCTGCACCTGGTATTGTGAACATGTGGAAGGTGTTATGGATGTTTGTTTACCAAAGGGTGGTTTCTTAATTAGCCAATGGTGATGGTGTTTTAATTAGAAGACCAATTAGGTCTACCTGTATCGTAACTGTCTATAAAAGTAATGGGTTTCTTAATAAAGAGGGATTGATGGATCGGCCTTCTGTGAATCATGGAGTCAATGTGAATTATTACCCAGCTGGGAACCTGCTGCGACAACACTGGCCAGCAGCTCAATGCTTCCATAAAACCTTTTCCACATAGACAACCCCCCAAAAATGGGGGAAAAATCATGGGAGGGCAGGACAGCCCCAAAAAGTCCCCCCAGCCACTGACCCACAGGCCAGTGGCTGCCCCATGGCACAGGGAATGTCCCTGAGGATGGTGCCTCATCCTGGATTTCCCACGGGACACTGCAAAGTGCTTGAGGAGGACAAACCCTGCTCAGGAATCACCAAACCTCCCATGTGTTATTACCATTACCATCCTGAATCCAAATCCAGTAAAGAAAAAGTTCTCCATCCCAGTTAAATCCAGCACAGCAGCCAGCACACTCTGTCCCTGCTCATCTCACAGCTGGACACTTTCAAAAGGATTCTGTGAAGGACAGGGCCAAAACTCCTACTACAATCCTAAAAATGAACAAGCTCTGCCTTCCCACACCTCTGAGCTGGGAGACCTTATGGCAGCAGGATAAGAAACCAGTTAGACGGGAATTTCTCCCGTTATCCTGAGCTGCCTGTGCCTGATGAAGGCACTGTCCTTGAATTGCTTTCCCAGCAGGGCCCAGTATGACCTTCTCCACCATTGTACTTGATACTGAAGTTAGATTATCAGGGCTGGAGTTTTCTGGAAAAGTCCAAGCAGGACACAGCTGGAGAATGCCCAGCCAGCAATGGAGCTCCTCAGGCTTCCAGGACCTTGCGTGGAAGATTGAGGTGGTTCCTTCTGGGACATGCTGGGATGAATCCCATACAACATCACAGCCTCATGGATACTGAAGAGGTCCAAGCGGTCCCCAGTGATCCCAAATGGAAAATCACCACCCTTCCTCCCCCGCTGGACACACAGATAAGCCAGCAGTGCTTGGCAGAGCCAGAGTGGCTGTGGGAGGGCAGGTGACGGGACAAGGACACCAGGAGCAGCTAAAAGCACAGAGCACGCCCAGAGAGCCAAATTCCCATAGGAATCTGCCACCCTGAGCGGGTCAGCTGGCTCTAGAAGGATGCTTGGCGTGGCTTTGGGCATCGGGGTCCTGCTGGCCCTGGCGGGCCGCACGGCCACCGAGGGCTGTGGTGAGTGTCAGCCACCCATGGAGAACCGGGAGAGACCATGGATGGGACACGGGATGCCAGTAACCTCCCCTTCTTCCAGTGGCCCCGCAGGACATGGTCTCCGAGCTGCTCCAGCACTTGGAGGGATCTGTAAATTTTGAGGAGGTGCCGAATCCCAGTGTCCTGCTGGCCATGAACCTGGCTGGGGGGGACAGCGACGGTCCCACCCACAAGTGGCTGCTCCAGGAGATCAAGGAAGAGGCAGTGAGGAGAGCCCAGAAAGGTAAGGAGGGAAAGGAGGGAAGGCACCAGCTCCTGGGGGACCAGGTTTCCACCAGTTCTTGGGCCTCCCAGCCCAGCACATCACACCTTGTCCCCACAGACATGACCTCGGGACAGGTGGCTCTGCACGTCCTCGCTCTCCTCTCCTCCTGCCAGGATCCCCAACATGTCCATGCCCTGGAGCAGACCCTTGACCTGATCCGTGTCCTGCAGCAAAAAACAGATGAGGAGATGGCCAAACTGGGTTTGTTGGGATTTGGGGGCCTGGGGGTGTCACTGTCCCCACACTCTGTCATCTTGCCACTCTTTGCTTTCAGAGGCCGAGGGGATTCCCAAAACTACCCTGTACAGTGTGGGCCTGGACACCCTGGCCCTGTGCCTGGCTGAGGCGGGCGGTGCTCAAGGGCCATCGGTGGCCCTGGCCAAGCAGGTGCTGAGCCCTGAAAGCCACCTCTCCGTGGGTAAGGAACTCCTCTGCTCCCACATTCCCACTCCTGGGGTCTATCTTGAGCCTTGGCAGTGACTCCAGGATCCCACAGACACCCAGGCCATGGTGGCTCTGGCATTGACCTGTGTCTACAACTACGTGGAGCTCCAGGAGGTGCAGGATCTGCTCCGGGAGGCACTTTGGACAGTGAGCAACAGCTTCCTGGATGAGCAGGAGAAAAGGAATGGCATGATTGGGAATATCTACAGTATGGGGCTGGCCCTGCAGGTAGGGGAGGTGCCAGGGGAGTGTTGCATCATGGCCACCTGGTCCCATTCCCAGATGTGTCATTCCTCCTCCCACCTGCTCCACAGGCGCTGGAGGTCACAAAGGATTTTTATGCCCCACGGCCGTGGGACTGTGCCCAGGCTTTCTCCGTGGTGTACACCCATGACTACCAGCAGCCCATGGCCATTGCCCAGGTGCTGCCAGCTCTGGTGGGGAGGTCCTACCTGGATGTGGCTGGCCTGGACTGTGCTGCCACCAACAATATGTCCCCAAGCCGACAGTTGCCCCTGTCCCCAGTGCTGGGGACACATGGCATTCTCAGAGGTACGCCGATCCCAGCTGGAGTCCCCCAGACCCCTCACGGATGATGTGCCCGTGGTGGGTGTGCCAAGTGCTCACCCTGCGGCTCTCTCCCTGCACAGACTCCATCCAGGTGCATTACTCCATCAAAAACACGCTTCAGGGAAGTCCCTTCAGTGACTCCATCTCAGTGAAAGTCCCAAGTGGCTCCACTCTGCTCCAGGTGATGGAGGTGGCAGCAGAGGAGAAGCCCCAAACCTTTAGGTGAGACCCAGGGCCACTTTGGAGGTGGGATTTGGCATTTCCCCAGCCAGGCCTGAGCCTCTGCAACTCTTCCACAGCTTTGAGACGGAGCTGACATCCTGGGGTGTCTACGTGACCTCCATCCATGGGCTGGCTGCCAGCACAGAGGACAGGACCTACTGGCAGTTCCTCAGCGCTGGGAATGCCCTCGATGAAGGTAGGGGAGGGGCCCAGGGATGGTGTGGGTGAGCCTGTGATGGGGATCTCCATGTCCCAGCCTCACACATCCCTCTGCCACAGGGGTTGGAACTTACAAGCCACACGATGAGGAGCATATCCAGGCCGTCTTCAGCACCTACTGATGCCACCAAGACACCCTGGACCCCTCCATGGAGCAATAAAGTGCCATTCCAGCATGTCCCTGTGTGTGTGTGTGCGTGTATCCCTGGGAGAAAGCACAGCTCACAGCTCACATCCCTTTGTCTTCCTTCCTGCTTAACTCCATGAGCTCAGCTCCTCTCCTTCTCTTCCCCAGCACCACACACAAGCACAGCCTCACCCAAACTCCATGGAGTCAATTCCCCCTCAGACAGCAACAAAGCCTTTCCCCAGCAGCCACATTGCTGTGCTTCAGTTCAACCTATTCTGATCCCCATACAAGCTCTCATGGCATTAATCAGATGCAATCAGCACCATTTGATTATTACAATCCCAATTAGCATCAGCCTCAGGACACCAGTTGCAATCCNCCCCCCCCCAAAATCCACAGGAGGTGGCTTGGGGTTGCAGCTGATTCTAATCCCAATTCTGTGACCCCATCTGTGGAGTCACCATCATCAGGAGTCACCAGCACCTCCCAGCTGGGTCCCAACTGCTCTCTCCCAGCCAGCCCCATTCCCTACTCCCACTGGGTCTTTTCCACCCAGACCTTCAGCCTGCACCTGCTCCCAGCTGGACCCTTCCACCCAAACCATTCTAGGATTCAACAGACACCATCTCCAGAAGGAGCTGGGAGGGACGGGATCCAAACTCTTCCCAACAGCCCTAAAACCAGCATCCACCACCTTCCATCATCTCCAGAACATCTCCCAGACATCAAACCAATCAGACAGGAGCATCCTGTCTGACTCAACCCATGGTGATAGTGCCACCCTCCAGGTCCTTCCGTGACCACACAGATAAGCTGGCACCATGTGGCAGTGCCACAGCTGGGAGGTATCAGGTGCTCCACTGGAGATGACATTCCTGCCCTGTGCCACATGGGATGTCCCAGGTACCCAGTCTGCCCCTCTCCCCTCTTCTAAATCCCACCTTGATGCAGTTCTCCATCACCAACATGCTCCACAGAAAACACGCTGCTCTGCCTCAGTGGTGTGGTTGTTTGCTTTTAGCAGGATTCACAGAGTTCATTTTCTTCGCAGTGTGTGGCAGAGCCCCGTGTTTGGAGTCAGGATGGGAATGCTGTGAGTAACAGAGATGGTTTGGTGGTTACTGAGAAGAGCTTTTACTCCTCCAGCTCTTTGCAGTGTCCCATGGGACAATCTATGTCTCCGGCTCTGTCAGCCAGGAGGTGAGACCATCATCCTCCTCCTCACTGTGTCCTACTTGGCTGAGAATCTTTCCATCTGTTCTGCTCCTGAGGGCCACCAGTGCCCACATGGAGCCCCTCCTCTGAAAGCACTGGGGTGCCCTGAGGCCCTGAGAGCTGGGGTGAGGCGGGGCTGTGACATCACACAGGTGTCCCACCCGCAGCACTGTGACATCAGCACAGAGTCTCTACAGGACACGTGCCACCACCCCCTGGCTCCCAGTGCAGCCAAGATGGGACACGGATGAAGCCATGAGTTTCCTGCTCCCCATGCTTGTCCTGCTGGTGGCCAGTACGGCCGCCCTGCTGGCCACCTGCATTTGGAAGGGGTGGAAGAGCCTCAGGGGCCGGGCCAAGGGGTCCCGGTGCTGCCGAGCGGCCCCGGGGGCTCCCGGTTCCCCCCCGGCTGAGGAGACCCCTCCCCACGGCCTGGCTGCCCCAGAGAGCCCCCTGTACATCCCCTGCGGCTGCGGCCCCTGCTGCACCCCCTGTGTGACAGCAGCCCGGGAGCTGCAGGAGCTGGTGATGCCGCTGTGGCCCGAGGTGTCCTTCCCGCAGGACTCGGAGATGTGGCAGCTGTCATGGGAGGACCTGGAGCAGCTGCTGGAGCAAGGCCACCTGCCCTGCTGCGCCTCCTCCAGCTCCTCCAGCTCCTCTGGGAGCCCCCAGCCCTCCAAGAGCCAGCGCCCAACAAGATCCCTGATGCGTTGGAAAACATCTGCCTCTGGAAAAGGCTCAGTCCTCCGCAGAGCCCGACGCTGGTTGAGATCCTCCACCCTTCCAAGAATGTCCATCCCTCAGAAAGGCTCCTCCATTCCCATCCAAACCCTCTGTGACGTGTGTTGCGCTCCAACTGGAACCTGGCCTGTTCCTGCCAAGAAGCAAGTGCAAGTGTCCTGGAGCCACTGGTGCCCAATCCACGGCTCCCAGGATCCTGCAGCGGAGCCATCTGGGCAGACACTCCGCACGCTGCTGGACAAGAGGCTCCAGCGGCAAAGGCAGCTGTTCCCACGTCAGGGATGCTGCCTGGAGCTGGCTGTGAAGGACAAGGCTAAGGAAGATTTCCACAGCTGGGATATTTATAGCAAAGGTCTCCATCCCTGCCAGAGCCTCCATGAGATCTGCTGGACTCCAGATGGAAGAGCCCACATGGGCAGGTCTCCCTGCTCCCTCGGAGCCATGGCTATCCACAGAACTCACCAGATACCCACGACCAGGAAAAGCCTGGAAATACAACCAGGAGCCCAAGCCATTCCAGCAAAGCATTACCAGCAGCAAGTGTCCCTGAGCCACTGGTGCCCAATGCATGGCTGCCAGGACACTGCAGCAGTGCCACAGGAGAAAGCCCTCCGGGCAGTGCTGGACAAGAGGCTCCAGCGGGAACGGAAACACCCCCATTTCAAAGGAGCTCTCGGGAGATGGCTGTCCTGGCTCAGGAGGCAGCTCGTGGCAGCAGCTGGCATGCTCTGTACTGTTCTTCGTGCTGGATAAATTCAGGGTTTCCCCAAAAGCTGTTTGAGAGCTCCCACTGTTCTGCTTTCCAGTGGGACAGGGTTCCTTTCTTCCCAGAACATGGCACATGTTGGGTTTGGATTCAGGATGGGAATGCTGTGTGTAACACATGGGTCATGGTCCAGCCAGCTGGAAAATTGGGATGAAGACATTGAAAATTCATTTAATTAGAACTAAGAGCTGGAAAAGGGGAAAAGGTGGAAAAATATTCCAGTCTTCCCATGGGGAGACCATCCACACCCGAGAGCCTCAAATCCCCCATGTCGTCTCTGATTGGCTCTGCTGGGTCCCTAGCTTCTCACAGCACTTGCTCCCAGGATAAAGAGTGGAACTGGAATTCATTAATAATATCAGTGTCAGAAGCACTGGGAATCTTTGTTTGGAATGAGAAATGGAGGAAAACCAGAGTGAAATACCATAAAGCACCAGGTAGGGAGAGGATGGTGAAAAGCAGCTTTTAAAATTGGTAAATTTCCCAGACTTATTTCCAGATATTATTTTAAAATAATCTTTTATCCATCCACCACAAAACCATTCCTGTACCTATGAAAATATATGGAGATGAAAGAGGAACACTTAATTTAAAAACTTTTGGAGAAAAAAAAGAATTATGGATTGAAACATGTAAGAGAATCCACAGCAAGGAAACATAAATCCCAGTTTTAGCAAGATTATGCATAATAAACATTAAATATTAATTTCCCCACAAAACAAGCCAGCTTCTTATTTTTCAAACTGGCAAAGAACAGACTCATGGATTTTTGATGTCTATGAAGCATCCACAGAGCTCAAAACTGGAATTCTTTGTGTTCCAGACCGTGTTTGGCTTGTCAGCTGTTACAGAATTCTCTCTAAAACTGGGATTTCCATTTAATAACATGGTTTAAGCCACTTCTCTAGAGAAAGAGAAACAGTGTATTTGTGTTCAAATTTTATTCTGAAAACAAAACCCATCCTGTGGCTCTCACAAGCAAAAAACTATAGAAAATACAGAATAAAATAAGAAAGAATAGGTTTTAATTCCCATCCTGGGACCTGTAGGTGTGTATAATACAGAAAAATGCCTCTGGAATTCAAGGACTGAAGAGGCTGCAGTTCTAGGCTTATGGATATTTTTATTTTTAAGCATTTTTAAGCAAATTTCAGGCTGGGAGAGCTTCAGTCTGGGCTCAGCTTTCCTTGGATTACGCACTACCAGTGGGCTAGGACATTGCTGGAATTGAGATCACAACCAGGTTAGGAATAAGGAGAGTGACCACAAAAAGGGATGGAAAATCCTTAAGGAACTGTCGTTAAAGGGAGAATTTTACCTCATTAATTGAAGCCTCCTTCCCAATTCCAGCTTGCCTTCCACTCCTATCTTTCCAGTTTCTGCCTGCATCTACCTTTTCTGGGATGGATGGGATCAGGCTGAAATCTAACTTGTCCTGAGTCTGCTCTGCAGCTGTTCAGCTTTGGAATTCTGAAATCTGGGCGTGTTTGTGCCCAGAAGCTGTTCCACTCTGCCGGCCTCATCCATTCCTTCCCAGCACTAACACGCAGCACTGACACACAACTGTCATTAGTCTAAAATTCCTCATTAATCCCTCCCAAAAACCCAGTCCCAGAGGTCTGTGGGCGCCCAATCCAGTTATTTTGCCTTTTTAGCCTTTGTGGCCGCAGCGCCGTTGGGCTTGGAGTTGGTCTTGGCTTTCTTCTTGGCCGCTCCCTTGGGCTCCGGCTCCTTGCGCTTGGCCGAGGTGATGGATCCGGTGACCTTGAAGAAGTCGTCGAGCCGGCCCTGGGTGCTTCCCTGGCGGCTCTTGCTCAGCCTCCTGACGCCGTTGCGGATGCGCTCCTCATTGAACTGCTTCTCCCCGCACATGAACTGCACCAGCTGCTCCTCGTCCGGCTCGCTCCACTTCAGCTCCACGGCATCAGGATCAATCACGTCGGGCTCCAGGAAGAGCTTCTGGGCCTCCCTGTGCAGCCAGTTCTCGGGCAGGGGGTACTTCTTGGTGTCGAGCTGCTGCACGATCCTCTCGATGGATTTGTGCTCCCGGATGAGCTCCACGGCGCGCTTCGGCCCAATGCCACGGATGCTGGCGCAGTAGTCGCAGCCCAGCAGGATGCACAGGTCCACAAACTGCTCCCAGGTCAGCTGCAGATCCTGCAGGATCCGGTTCAGGTGGAACTCCTGGATGGGCAGCTTCTTGGTCTCGCTGGCCGTGAGGTGCCGCATCAGCACGGGGCTGCCGAAGGTGAGGCAATCCATGTCCTCCGTGGCAGCGGCATACACCTTCCCGGCCTTCACCAGGGCGGCACAGCTGGCCTCTGCCTCTCCGGGTGCCTCCACGTAGGGAATTCCCATCAGCGTCAGCAGCTTCTTGCACTCTTGCGTGTGCTGCGGGGTCACCTTGACCAGCCTCTTGCTGTACTTCTCAATGTTCTCCTCCTCCCCAGCCTCCTGCGCTTCCTGCAGGTGCTTCTCTGCCTCAGCCCGGCGCTCCGTGCGCTTGGCCAGCTCCCCGGATTTCAGTTGTGGGGGCTTCCCATCGAACACGTACACCGGCTTGATGCCGTTCTCCACCATGCGGATGGTGCGGTAGAACATTCCCATAAGGTGGCTGGTGGTCTCCCCATCCTCGTTCTGGAGCACGTCAGCTCCCTGCCGCACGGCGATCAGGAACTGGTAGATGCTCATGGAGGCGTCGATGGCCACTTTCCGGCCGAAGTAGGACTTGATGTCATTCTCTCGGATGGCCCCGGGAGCCACATCGGCAATAAGCTTGGCCAAGCCATGAATTCCCATCCTGGGGAAGGGAAAAAGGGGATGTTGAGAGCGGGCTCCGCATGAGGAATGCTGGGCCACCCAAGGAGGGGGAAGCAAAGAGGGCAGTGCTTCCCCTGCAAACCATCTCTCCAGGGGCTATGGTCTCTACTGGCAGCTGTTATCACGAGTCCTGCCTCAGGCCACCCTTATGCCTCACCAACCCCCTCTCGGCCCATCATTACTCCCCTTCCAACCTCTGCCCCTCCCATCTCAATCCTCCTCCCCAAAATTCGATTATCTCCACCATACAACCATCTAGACCCCATCACCTCCCCATTCTTATCTCCATATTTCCCAGCTCCCCAGGCCGGCCATCAACCCCTCTTCCCTCTCCCTCAGATCCTCCGTTCTCCCTCAGCCGCCAATACCCCTGAGAGCCTCCGTTTCTCCTCAGATCTCCGTTCTCCCTCAGCCGCCATTACCCCTCAGAGCCCCCATTGCCTCTCATATCCCCGTTCTCCCTCAGCCGCCATTACTCCTCAGAGCCCCCGTTCTCCCTCAGCCGCCATTACCCCTCAGAGCCCCCGTTTCCTCTCAGATCCCCGTTCTCCCTAAGCCGCCATGACCCCTCAGAGCCCCCGTTTCCCCTCAGAGCCCCGTTCTCCGTCAGCCATTACCCGGCCGCTCGCGCGCCGCCGCTCCCGCGCTCCGCCGCCGAGCCCGCCGGGAGCCGTCGCCAGCCAATGGGGAAGCGGCTCGCGCTCTCTGCGCCTCGTTCCCTCCCTCACTTCCACTTCCGGCGGCGGAGGGGGCTGGACGTGCGGCGGTGGGAGAGGAGCCGACGTGTCGTAGCAGGGACCGGCGACATGGTGAGGGTGGGGATGGGGGGACCGGGGATTGCCACAGGGGGCCCGGCCCGGTGGCAGCCCGGCCCCGCTGAACACCGCCATATCCCCGCAGGAGCTGGAGGCGATGAGCAGATACACGAGCCCGGTGAACCCGGCCGTGTTCCCGCACCTCACCGTGGTGCTCTTGGCCATCGGCATGTTCTTCACTGCCTGGTTCTTCGTGTATCCCCGCGGATGAGCGGGCGGGGGGTGCCGTCCCCGTGCTGTGCATCCCAATCCCGGATTATCGCCCTAATTCCCGGGGGCAGGGGAGCGGGTGGGGGGATCTTCGCCGTGATGTGCCTCTCTTATCACCTTAACCCCCGGCCTGGCAGCTACGAGGTGACATCCACCAAGTACACCCGGGACATCTACAAGGAGCTGCTGATCTCGCTGGTGGCCTCGCTCTTCATGGGCTTCGGCGTCCTCTTCCTGCTGCTCTGGGTCGGGATCTACGTCTGAACTCTCCGAGGGTCCTGGATGAGGGATTTGGGGAAGCTCTTTTTATATTTCTTTTGTATTTCAACGAGAAAACGCCTGTAACAGGTGTCGTCTGCGACAGGCAGTGACCCACAGGTGAATAAAAGTGGCTCTGTGACATGCCTGCCTGGGGACTGCTGGTTTGTCTTTTTTCTTTTCTTTTCCTGGCTTTTCAGAAGGACTTGGATAGAATTATGGGATGTCTAAGGCTGGAAAAGCCCTCTAGGATCACCCAGTCCAACCACTCCTCCAGCACTGCCAAGGCCACCACTAACCCATGTCCCCAAGTGCCACAGCCCCATGGCTTTTAAATCGCTCCAGGGATGGGGACTTCACCTCTGGAGCCTGTTCCAGTGCTCTAAAACCCTTTCCATGAAAGAATTTTCCCTAATGCCCAGCCTAAACCTCCCCTGGTGCAGCTTGAGGCTGTTTCCTCTTGTCCTGTCACTTTCCTTGCGAGAAGAGACCAATCCTACCTGGCAGCACACTCCTGTCATGGAGTTGAGCAGAGTGAAAAGGTCCCTCCTGAGCCTTCCTTTCTCCATATTGGCACAAGATCCAGGTACTTTGGGATCTGCCCGGTGTTATCCCAGATTTCTGTGCTGTGTGTGCTCACAGGTGTTCCAGTGCCACCTTGTGTCCTGGTGCAGCCAGGCTCTGCAAAATAAATCTGCTTTTAATCCCTCGGCCTTCTTTGCCCTCATCCTTTTTTTGGGAATGCTGTGCCTGTTCTTATCCCTAACCAGCTGTTTGGTGGTGCTGGATGTGCCTTTCATTAATTCCTGAATTAACTGCCTGGCCTAGAAACAAGGAATTTATTTATATGTCTTCGAGAGGCAGATTAGAATTTTAGCCCAGCTTTCAAAACATTCCACTTCCAAATCACAAATTCAAGGCTATTCCAAATTTCCTATTTGAGCAAGAAGATTTCTTTCTGTGGACTTCTGGATCCTTTTGGATCTGAGTCTGCCCTCTGATGTGAGCAATGAGAGGTCAGAGGCATGCTTTCCTTTTCTTTTTCCTTCCTTTCTTCTTTTTTCCCTCCTTTTTTCTTCTTCCTCCTTTCTTTGTCCTTCTGTTTTCTTTTTCCTTTTTCCCTTGTCCATTTAACCTTTCTTTTCCCCTTTTTATTTTCTTCATTTTTCTCCTACTTCCTTCATTTTCCCTTCCTAATTTCTTTCCCCTTCTTCCTTTCTTTTTCCTCCTCCCTTTTTTTTTTTTAATCTCTGTTCCAAAGAACCATGACTGGGCCTATCCAGAAACTTCCACTGGCTAAAGACTTGGAATTTCCTCCATCCCGTGGGCAGTTTTACAGCCACTCACCTGAGTTATTCCCTAGAAAGGGAGGAAAACACCAGGAGCCATCCTTGGATACAAAGCAGTATTTATATATTTTATTCATATGGGCACATTTACCTTCAGCATAAAACAAAGTCTAAATAAGCAAAACAAAATGAACAAACAAACAAAAAAAAATTCCAGGGAATCCGGAAACTCAGCCCTCAAATTCAGCAAAATATAAATATAAATCAGGAAGAAAAGAGGGAAACCACGCTTGTTCCCCACAAATAAAAACCAGGAATCAATAATAACCTGCTACAAATGCAACTCTACGAACTGGCTGGCAAAATACAGTGATTAAAGCTGTGGCAGCAACATTTAAACCAACAAAATTAGTGCTTTACGTGGTGTTTTTTTCCTTAATTCTTCCAGTGGTGCCGTAGTCTCTATTTACAGGCTTTAAGCTCCAACAGTAGGACAGAAGAGTTGGGAATTTGCTTTTGAAACAATTCCCGAACAGCCTCGTTCTCCACCCTTTTGTCTTCCTTCCTGCCAGGAATGTCTCCTTGCCGCTGGATAGGGAGGGATTTCCCCAAGCTGGAGAGGTCGGCTCAGAATTCCCTCGGTCCCACGCAGGGAAAGGCCTGATTGTGAACTCTCTTGGTACTGATTGGGGACAGGGAAGGGGCAGAGATGCCTTTTGGGGGCAGCCGGCTGTTTCCACGGGCCTGGAAGCAATTCCATGACTCCTTCATTTTAAAATTCTGAACCCCTCTGGAGCTCGTTGCTGCCTCGCTGGGAAGCAGCCGATGGATGATTTTTATCATGGAATCCTGGAATGGTTTGGGTGGGAAGGGACCTTAAAGCCCATTCAGTCCCACTCCCTGCCATGGGCAGGGACACCTTCTACTAGTCCAGGCAGCTCCAAACCCATCTAACCTGTCCTGGAATGCTTCCAAGGATGGAACATCCAGAACTTCTCTGGGCAACCTGTGCCACTTTAAGACATAAGGTACTATTGACACTAAAAACTTCATCCTGAATCCCTGTCCTCTCCTGATCCCAGGGATTGCTGCCAGCTCCGTGTGGGTAGGGCTGGCTTCGGCACTCCAGGAATTGCCACATCCCAGTTAAACCACCCGGGCACCATTTCTGAGGCAGCATTTGGGAATATATGTGGGAAAACACTGTTCCTTGGGGCTGTTCCATAAGGAAAAAGGCACTAGAGATGTTTCCAGGCACTTGGTTTGTTGGGAATCTCCCTAAATCCCATGGCTGAGCATCCTGGGGACACCTGGGAGATCCCAGCTCCTCCTGGGCCACCACTGATTGATTCCTTCACTCGGAAGTGGGGTGGAATGCATTGGGGTGTCTTGGCTGAGGGGGGTGATTGCAGGCTCTGGCCCCCCCAACATTCCCTGTTTCCTCTTCCAGGGTCTTTTATCCCAGCTCAGCATTACTCACCTGAGGAAGGATGTGCCAGCCTGGGCCACTGATTGCCAAGGGAACAATAAACCTGCCAAGGAAGTCACTTCCCAGTTTAAAACCAGGAAAAACCGCTCAGGGCAGGTGGAGGGAAGAGCACTCAGTTACATCCAGGTGTTTCCTTCCCAATTTCAGGGAAAAACAGAATCCTGCTGAGCATGGAGCCCCCCTGCTTGTGCATAGGTGTTCCCAAGCCTTGGGGCATCCTGTTGTCCCACTGAGCTTCCCAAAACTGGGTTTTCCAACTGCTTGGCTGCTTGGAACGCCCTGCTCGCCCACCATTCCCTGCTTCCCAGGATTCAGTGGATTTTAGTAACCATAATTCAGTGTTTCCAGGCCTTGAATCCTCCCTACAAACAGTTTTTGGGGGCAGATGCCAAATCCAAGTGACATCATCAGAAATTTCAGGGCTGCTTTGTTGGGATAAGCTCAGGAGAGGGATGATGGGAGATAAAACCAGATGTGCCCTGGAACCATCACTTTACCTGGATAAAACCCATCTTTGTTTTTCCAGAGCAGCTTTAGAGTGTCCTTAGGATCAGCATGTGGCACTCCCCCCTCGTCTCCTCAGGGAAATCCATCTTGGAATAACCTGGAGGTGGCTG
Source organism: Irena cyanogastra (assembly GCA_013397155.1). Lineage (NCBI taxonomy): Eukaryota > Metazoa > Chordata > Aves > Passeriformes > Irenidae > Irena > Irena cyanogastra. The sequence goes on along the minus strand of VWZV01000393.1, from coordinate 313,988 downwards.
AGCCTCCAGGAACACAGACAACTCCTTTGTAGCACAAGGAGCAGGACGGGGAGGAGGAAGCACAGGGAGCCACTTGGCTTTCCCACAAGACACATGTGGCTCAATGGGGCCAGAAGGAAATTCCTGGGGGTTTTTTTACAGCTTAAACCCCACAAGAATTCAGTAGTTCAGCAAGTTAAGGGCTTGTAACAGTAAAATATCCCAAATCCCCCCGGAGTGTAACTCCATGATGGCAGGGATAGCCTGCAGCTGCTGCCATCCCAACTTTTGGGAGAACACCACCCCTCTCCTGAGGCAGAGATCCTGCCTGGACACAGATCCTGGTGTTGCCAGGGACTTAGCCTTGCTCTGCAGGGCACTCCAGGCTTTGCCAGTGCTGCACATCTGGGCAGAGGTTAGCACTGGCTCCAGAGCTGACCAGGCAGCTCTGCATACGCCGCTTCCAAGCGGATAAAAACGGATCCTACCACACTAAATGTGGGTAAATCCTGGTCATTTGTCACCCCTGGCTTGGGGACAAGTGTCCCCAAGTGTGGCATGGTCCCAGCAGCAGCTTGAGTGGGGGTTTTATCCATCCAGACCTGGATATCCCATATGGATATGGGATTTAAGAGCACAAAGAAGAGAGGGGATGACGTCGAAGCTGCTCCTTCTCCGGTTGTTCCTAGAGGAACGTGTCCATTGGCAGGTCCGGGAGTCTCTGGGAAGTCTGTGGGAAGTGGCCCTGGGCCAAGCAGAAGGAACAGCAACTCCAGTGTACGACTTCCAGTAGGTCCAGGCACAGCCATCCTTTCCAGGCCAAACTCCAGCGTTTGGCTCTTGGAAAGGGCTCCAGTGTTGAAGCAATTCCAGTGTTGTGAAGAACTGATGTGGGACATCTGGGAGCAGCGGGATGCAGCTCCTGTCCACGGAAGGAGCATCCCTCTGAGATGTGGCAGAGCTGTCCACGCTCAGTCCGGAGTGATGCTTCCAAATCCAGTGTTGGAAGGGGAAGGGGAAGTGATGGAGGACACAAACACCCCCATAAGGGAAGGAGAGGGATGTGGGATGCTGGGAATCGGTGCAAGGTCCCCCCAGGAGCCACCACAGGGCTGGTGGTGGCTTTTAGGTCCTGTCTGTCCTGAGCTTCAGTGTCTCCAGCCATCACCATTCCAGCTCCGGAGCTGCCGCAGGACATGGGGATGAGGTGGGGCTGGGGGCCAGCGGAGCAGGGAATTCGGGAGGCTCCCAGTGGCACCAGTTCCCCTCCTGTCTCTGAGCAGAGGGCACTGGTGCTGCCGGGACTCACTCACAGAGCCAGTAGAACTGGAAGTAATAGTCAGTGAAGAGGTGTCCCAGCTGCTCCAGGGAAGTGCCGCAGTCGGCTCGGCCCTAGGAACAGGAAAAGCAGCTTAGAGAGAGAGGGGTGCGAATCCAAGGGCGGAATTGTGCCTGGATTATGGGCTGGGTCAGGGACAGGTCATCCTACCACCCAGAGGACTGAGGGAAGCTCCTGGTGCTACACCTGCATTTCCCACATTTCATAAATCCCAAGTTTCTCTCCTTCTCTCCTGGACAAGCTGCGGGTACTCACCGGCTGCGCCACTCGGAAGTGGTAGGAGAACTCCCGGAAGGACAGCATCACCAGAGGCCAGCGGTGCGTGGTGTCCTGGGGAAGGAAGGGGAAGGAAGAGCTGGCATGAGATCAGGGATGAGCTTGGGGGATGTTCTCCAGGCCGGATCTGTGAGGAAATCCACAGCCTCGTGCTGTCGAGTGACGCCATGGATGTTTCCTGGAGCACAGTGGGATGAGGAAGGGCTCTGGGAGCTGGAGGGGCTCAGCCTGGAGGAAAGGAGGCTCTGGACAGACCTTCTGGCTCTGCATAACTCCCTGAACAGGAGGGGGCAGTCAGGTGGGATCAGGCTCTGCTCCCAGGGAACAAAGGACAGGATGAGAGGAAACGGCCTCAAGCTGTGCCAGGGGAGGTTTAAGTTGGGTATTAGGGAAAATTCCTTCATGGGAAGGGCTGCCCATGAAGGACAGCAGTGGAGCCCCCACTCCTGGAGGGATTTAAAAACCATGTGGATGTGGCACCTGGGGACATGGTGGCCTTGGCAGCGCTGGGGGAATGGTTGGACTTTTTCCAACCTCAGTGATTCCATATGTATTTTGCAAGCTGTCCCCTTCTCCCTACCTGTGCATCTGTGGAGTCAGTGGAGCTGTTCCTGCTCACAGCACCCTGGCAGGGATCACTGGAGACAAGGTCACAAAGGGAGATGGACACAGTGGAGGAGGAGCTGGGAAGAGAGGACACCATGAGAGCCTGGAATGGGGAACATATGTCCCCTTCCCAGGGAGACACCGTGGCCCCATCAGCCACTCCAGGGGCTCTCAAAGGATCCATGGACACTCACTTCATCTCCAGGGTCAGGTTGGTGTTCACAGCTGTCCGCTGGCTCACAGGGATGCGGTAGCTGAAATTCCCAGTCCTGGGAACACAGAGAGAGCATTAGATGTCACCAGGCTGTGGGAAGGCCAGGACAGGACTCAAAATCCCTGGCAGGCTGAGAACTCAGAAGGGAGAACTTCCCAATGTCCCAAGGACGAGCCCACCACCAAACACAACCCCTAAGGGAAAGTTGGGAGCACTGGCTCCTCTTCCCATGGAGCAGCATGAGGTGATGGCAGGAAACATCCAAGAAAATCTTGGAAAAACTCCCAGATTTTCCTATTTGCTGCTCCCACCAAAGTGCCACCAGCCAGCCCTTCCCGCTCACCTGCAGGCATCGGCAGCGGCGCAGTACTGGGAATGGATGGCCAGGTTGATCTCCAGGATCCGGATGGATTGCAGCACCGGGCTTGGCCCTGCTGGGGAGAGAACAGGATGTTTAGGAACAGCAAAGGGTGGGAAATCCCAGAGCACAGGCTGGAAGGGAAAGAAGAAGGGATCCACGCACCATCCGTGCCGGGCTGCTCCGTGCGCGGCCGCTCGCTCACCGGCTGCCGGAGGCTGCGCTGCTGCCGGGAGCTGCTGCGGGAGAGCGAGAGGTTGGAGATGTACTTGGATTTGCCCTGGATGTGGGAGAAGGGGGAGGAGGGGCTGGCATTGGGGCTGCCGAAGCTCTGAGACCTGTCAGGAGTCTTTGGCCACTTGGTGTAGGAGGTGGATTTCCCGGTGATGCCCCTGGATTTGGCTTTGATATTTGTCACTGGCAGGAGGGAGGGCTGGCTTTGGTCTGTGGAAAAATGGGAGAGAAGGTTGTGCTGAGAGGCAGAGCGGCTGGGAGCACTGGAATCACCCCTGTCCCCATGTCACCTCCTGATGCTCCCCAGGTTGCCCAGAGAAGCTGTGGCTGCCCCATCCCTGGAAGTGTTCCAGGCCAGGTTGGACAGCTCCAGGTTGGAGCTACCTGGGATAGTGGAAGGTTCCCTGCCCATGGCAGGGGTGGAACCAGATGGGCTTTAAGGTCCCTTCTGACCCAAAGCATTCCAGGATTCTGTGCTTCCATTCCCTCTGCGCCTGACAGAGCTGGTGATGGAATGAGGAGAGAATGAGGTCAGATCTCAAGGTAGGGCTGCTCAGGTGAGCTGTGCCTGGTGTAGCTTTCCATGACTTTTTGTTGGCAACGTGGGAAGCTCCAAATCCTTTCCAGCCCCCACATCCCCCTGGCAACAGGATCCAAACTACACCACATAAGCAGAGAAGGATATAAAGGATACATCCAAAGATAAGAATAGAAAGGGTATCAGCTATTAGAGAGCTTCCAAAGGAGTGGAATGAGGACAATGAAGGATCTGGAGGGGACAGGGAGCTGGAATTGTTCATCCTGGAAGAGACTGAGGAGACCTTCTCACAAGGAACAGGGCAGGGGATACGAAGTGACACAAACCTTGGAGATGTCCCAGCATTTCTGGGAATCTGGGCTGGCCCTCACCTGTCCGGTTGGCAGCATGGGCAGGGCTGGTCTCCGAGGGGACAATGGAGGAGATGTCAGTGGGAGCAACCGAGCAGCACGCGGAAAAACAGGGAGGGCTGAAACAGGCCAGCACACCACGACCGGGAATGCCGAGGGCTACTCCATGCGTCTCATCCAGGACTGCAGGGACACAGGGAATAAATCAAGGGATGGAAGGGGAGCAGCACCGGTGTCCTGCAGCCCTTCCATGACACCAGAGCCATCCCAAACCATCACCCACCGTGCCCTGGGGGAGTCCTGCTGCTGGCTCCGTTGGATGCGGCCGTGGATCGCACTATCTGCGTCTTGTCAATGTTCTGGCTTGACCTGGAATGCAGGAAAAGATGCTGGAAACCTCCTGGATGTGGCCAATGGGGTCACTTGTAGGTGGGGAGAAAAGTGGCTGCAGCAGGAGGACGGGAAGAGGGATATGGAGTAAGTGGAGATGTGGAAGAGAACAGAGTGATCTGGGAAAGGCAGGAGAAAGGCACACGAGCCATGAAGACAGCAAGGAGAGCTCAGAAATTCCACAGGGAATCATGTGGCAGTTCCATGTCTGGCAGGGAAAAGTCCCAGCTGGTTCAGAGGACACCAGTAACCCTCTTGGAACATGCTGGAACAGGGTGTACATAGCGGATTTGATTCCCATCAGGAATCTCCCGGGTGGATTTAGGTGCTTGGGATTCAACCGGTCCAAACTCTCACCATTCCCTAAGGAATGTGCCCCATATCCCTTGAAAACAGACTGTTCCTCACCTTGTTCCTTGGAAACACACACAATGCCCCTGCCCCCACCCCAAATTCATCCTGTGGAATTCCAGGTGTTTCACTGCAGCTATCCAACACCTGAGCTGAGGACACTACAAGCATCTCCTGAGGGTAAGGGAGATGGGAAAGGAAGGGAATCTTTCTCCCAAGTCTGCAGAACAAGGAGCACTTCTGGACACCTGTGTCCACGTCTTACCTGTCCCTGAGCATCGCTCCAGGTTTTTGTGGGATTAATGGAGCTTCACTCATTTAGAGGAATTAAAAAACCACTTTGTTGTCTCCCAGATTTGTCTAATCAGAGGGATTTCTTTTCCAGGTGAAAGGAGACTCAACGCCAGTCTTCCAAAGAGAATGTGGGCACAAGCCTCTGGAGCTTTACCTTCATCCCAGTCTAAATCCAACCCTTACCCCTCATGTTCCTCCACTGCCTCATCCCTTTTCCTTACACAGCTTTATCTTGCTCCTGCTCCCCCTGCAGGATGCATTTTCTTTATTTAACCTTTAATTAATTGATTTTTCCATCTCCTACACCTAATTTCCCTTCCTCCTGAAATCCCACTGGAAGTCTCACATCCCTTTCTCTGTTTTCAGTTTCTTGGTCTTTTGTGGAAAAAAAAAAAGAGGAATTAAGAGAAAGGACAAAGGAATTAAATAATGAAATAACGAAACAGTCACATACCGTGGACACAGAGCGACCGGAATTCCGGGACCCCCGTGCCGAAAGAGGGCCAGGAGACAGGCAGTGGGTACAGCAAAGGAGCTGCAGGACAGTGCAGGGAGACAAGGGGAACAGGAAAGTGGGAAGATGACCAGGAGGACAGGGAATGAAAGAGGATGTGGAAGACAACGGGAAGGAAAAGACAAAAACAGGGAAATCGAAGATAAAGTGGAAGAAAAATGGGTTGGATGAGAGATGTAAGGAGGAGAGGAGGGAGAAAAATGGGAGAGGGAAAAGAGAGGGAGAAAAAAAGACTCATTATCAGGTTACAGGAGCTCCCAAAGCTGATCCAGCCCTGCAGCATCAGTGGGATGAGGCTGTTTTACTCCAGCTGGAGGCATCCAAGGAACATTCAGCACATCCTAACAAGAGATTCCCTTTTCCTTCTCCATTCCTCACTTCTTGCTCCAGATAATTCAGACTGGGATGTGTGGCCGTGCTTGGCAGGGTTTGCAGCTCTGGAATTGTGCTCAGTAATCCCAGTTTCTGTGCTCCAGCCTCTCCCAGGTGACCTCATCCCTCCCAGACTCCCGAAATACCCACCCATCGATGTCCACAAGATCCTCCTCGCTGCGCAGGCTCAGCACGTAGAGCGTGGACATGGACACCACGCTGGAAAAGAGAGGAGGACAGGATGACAAGGAGCAGGGATCAAGGACAGGGCATGGCATCCATCTGCTTCCACGGGATTCCAGCCCAGGAGAGATGGATGCCCCATCCCTGGAAGTGTTCAAGGCCAGGTTGGAGCAACCTGGGATAGTGGAAGTTCCCAGCTCATGGCAGGGGGTTGGAACCAGATAAACTTTAAGGTCTCTTCCAACCCAAAGCATTCCAGGATTCTCTGGAAGATGCCATAGATCCACAGCCCCTCACAGCACACCCCATGGATGGCACGGTCCCAATGGATGAGCTGGAGGGAGCCGACGCAGAAGCCCAGGAGTGGGACCTCACCTGAATGCCATGATGATGACCAGGGCAATGATGGTGCCCTGAAGGAAGCGCTGGCTGATGCAGGCCTGCTCCGGGACAACCGACGGAGCCTGCGACGGGAAAAATCCTGGATCAGCTCAGGACCCCCTGGATCAGCTCAGCTCCCTCGCTGCTCTGGTCCTTGCACAGATCTCTCCCAGCCCATCCTGAGCTCTCTTCCTGCCTCCCTGAAAATCCTGAACTCCCCAAGTTTAGAAGCCATTTAATGTCTCCATTAGGAGATAGAAAGGAAAGACATGGGAAAACTGAGGTTGGAAAAGCCCTCTAGGATCATGGAGTCCAACCCTACCCCCAGCACTGCCAAGGCCACCACTAATCCATGTCCCTAAGTGCCACATCCACACAGGTTTTAATGGGGACTCCAGTGCCTGACAGCCCTTTCCATGAAGAAACTTTCCCTAATATCCAGCCTAGCCTCCCCTGGCACCACCCGAGGCCGTTTCCTCTTGGATAAGGCAGGGAGGAGAGCTCAATCTCCTGGCTCCAACCTCCTTCCAGGGATTTGTGGACAGTGAGGTTCCCCCTGATCCTCCTTTTCTCCAGGCTGAGCCTTCTCTGCTCCCGGCGCTGCTCCTTTGGGATCCATCCCTTACCTTGCTGGTGACTTTGTGGGGTCTCTTTTTGTGGGGCACGCTTCCTGCCCGGCTGAACTGGCTCCCAGTTTGGCTGCAAGGAGAAAGGGGGAATGGAGCTGAGCTGGGCAGGGGTAACTCTCCAAGCCATTCCCAGACAAAAATGGGATTTTCTGGGAGGGAAAATATGTTTTTGTGGTGTGACAGTCACAAACCCTTCTGGTGCTTTGCCCCAAAACTGGCATAAGCAGGGTCAGGATGGAGATTTTGGAAGCATGGGAAACTCTTTGCCATGAGAAAACCACTGATTTTAGGGAAACATGGAGACCATTTCATCCTGGGTGTTGTAGGGCTGGTCCTGTGGGAATTCCAAACCTCCTCAAGCTCAGCTCTTTAAACCCACTCCAGGCCAAGTAACACCAGCCAACACCCCAGTCCTTCCTCATCTCCCTGTTCCAAATCCGAGCTGCCCCTTGGAACTTCCTGGGACGAAAGGGACATTCCCTGTGGCTCCATGGGTACCTGAAGGCTCCGGAGCTCACAGTTGACTTCATGCTGTCCAGCCTCTTGAGCTTGGCCAGCTTGTGGCTCCACCTTTCCAGCTCATCGATCCGTGTCTCCAGGTTATCCGTGAGCTTGCACAGCTCCTTCACGGCTCCCACGTTCTCCATGAAGATCCGCTCCTGCCAGGGAATCAGGCCAGCAGGCTGAGGCACACCTGGATCTGGATGATCCATGCCCTCCATGTGTGCCGTGGGAGACTGTCCTCTCGATTCCCAGAGCAGCAACCAGGCTGCCACAGGTTGGGAAAGGTCAGGAGATCTTTCAGGTGCCCCAGGTTATCCTGACATAAGCACCTTATCTTTTCTAGGAAGGGGAGATTAGGACTGGGAGCCTCCCTGCAGGAAGCTGCCAACAGGGAGCCCTTCCCGAGGGAGATGCTGCCAAATTTCACCAGCATCAGGCTGGTTCCTCCCTGCCGGTGTCCGATATCCACCCAGGGCTGCTCCTGACTTCTGGAAGACCAGCCAGGTCTGAAACTCATCTGGGAGCATTTCCCAGGCATCCCACTTTCCCTCTTCCATATCCAGCTCCACAATTCCCTCGATCCAGGTTCCCCAGCCTCCTGACTGCCACCAACCTTGTTCACCACCAGGAAGTTCTCCAGGGTTTTCCCATTGGAAAAGACCAGGTCCCCAGTGTCCTTCACAGCTTCCGGGAGAATCTCCTTCACTTCCTGAGCAATGACACCTGTGTGGGGATGGAACACTGAGATGGGATCATCCTGCACCCCCTGGATAATCCAGAAGTGACACCAGGGTGTCCCTTCCTCATTCCAAGCTGTGCAGGGCTCCTTGGAGGCCCTGAAGGGCAAAGGATGGTCAGACAAGGCTGCTCCCCAAATTCTATGGATGGGGATCATCACCCCACCATAGTGTACATGGAGAAACCTTCTCCCTGTGGGAAGTGCCACTTTCTCTCCTGCTCACTAAAGAGGGAATTTCATTAGATTCCTTAATTGGGAGGTTAGAAGGCCCCTCTTGCCCACCCCACACCTGGGGGGCTGCCCTGGTACAGAGCTCGGTACAGCCCCTGGGAAAGGCAGGGGATTCCTGCGGAACATTTCTGTGTCAGAGGCGTATTCCCATGGGACATCCCTGTCTCACACGTGTATTCCCATGGGATGTACCTGTCTCAGAGGTGCTGTCAATGCCCACCGTGGCTGCAAACTCAGGTTTGTAGTTGTAGTGCACCAGCCTCATCCTGGATATCCGCTTCAGCTGCTCCGTGGTGTCCACCTGGGACAAAACAGGCACATGGAATTCCCAACAGGATATTGCTTCTGCACCACTCTGCATTCAAGCAGGACAACCCACTTATGGCCCATGGGAATTCCTTTGGGAGATAGCCCTGAACCCTACTCTGAGCAGTCATAAGGACCAACACTGAGGTTAATGTCCAGGTTGGGACAAGATCTTTGGACAGGGAAATCAGGAGACTGAGTCTCCTTGCAGAACCAGACACAGGGAAGAGACAGTTCCCAAAAACAGGTGACATGACTATATCCAGCTTTTCTGGACAGGCAAATCCAGCTGAGAGGAATTCAGAGCAGAGCCAAACCTCTCACCCAGGCTCTGGCAAGGCCCAGTGGGGTACTTGCCATATCGACCTTTTTTCCACTCATTTTCCACCTTTTTCCCACTGTTTGCTACTTCTGGCCAACACTGGAAGACTCAACATTCCCTAAGACACGGCGGACTGGCTGTGCTTGGGACAGAAAGAATCTTAAGGCACTTCCCATCTGCTCTACAGTCATAGGATCATGGAATATCCCGAGTTGGAAGGGACCCGCAAAAATCACTGGAGTTCTTCAGCCTCCTGGTGACCCCAAGCCCACCCTGTTTTCCAGGTTCTCACCTCCTGGATGTCCTCTTTCACTCGGACATCCGAAGGGTGCATCAGGGACCCCATGACCTTCACGTTGCCATGGACCACCAGGGCTTCATCCGGGCGGTCCGTGTTGATTCCCACGCGGCCGTGGTGGAACACGGTGTCCGGGAGCTGCGCCCGCTGCCAGAGCACGTCACTGTCACTCTCAAACTGCCCCGGGTTGGAAGCCTGTGGAGAAATGGGACAACAGGGACTGACTGAAAAGCTGGGAGAGGAATGCTGGGAAGCAGAGATGGCGGGGCAAGGTTGTCCCCTCTTGCTCCTCTCCTCTCCCTAAAGGAATGTCCTTGCTTCCTTCAGCTGTTATCCCAGCTACCAGTGTTCCAGCCACTCAGGACAGCAGGAAACCAAGTGACATGGATGATACTCCTGGGTCCCAAATTCAGAGCATTCTAGGCTGCCTGCAATTCCCTGAAATTCTGCACTGGGCATCCTGGAAGCTGTCCATTGTGGACTTCTTGTCTGAGGTCCCTGTTTGGGTTTTACTTCCTGCTTTCATGTTTTGGAGCTGACTTGCTCCAGTGAAACCCTAGGAAAGCTTGGGAATGGTGCCTTTCTTTTCCTCCTCCTCTACCTTAGGACATGGAAAGGTAATGTTCTGGGAAAGCGCCCAATTTTCCTGCAAATTCTTGTTCCTGCTGCAGAGTTCCAACAACACTCTTCCCTCATGCCCAACAATTCTACTGGACACTGATTCCATTTGGAGAATGAGATTCCTTCCTCATCCTGGAACAGGTTCTTGAACCAAGTATGGAAAATCTGAAGCCAGAGCCCAAGTGTGAACAGGGAAAGCTACAAGCAAGGCAGGGAGAGTTTGGATGAGGTAGGAAAGGCTGGAAATTAAGTTTGGAAAAGACCTCTAAGAACATCAAAGCCAACCCAGCACCTCCACCACATTCACCACTAAAACACGACTCACATCCACTTATTTTCTGAACGTGGAATGTGGGAAACAGCCCAGGATGGTGCAGCAAAGGAGTGTGGGGACAGAGGGAGGAGACAAGGATTTACCCGGACGATGATCCGCTCGGAGATGTGGGCTGCCAGCGTGTAGTTCTGGTTCTGGGCGTGTGCCTGCAGGGCCACCACCAGCATGAAGTACCTGCAGAGGGACATAGCTCAGGGACACATCCTGTGCTGGGAACAGCCAGATCTCTGTCCCCTCTGGAGCACTGGGCACCACAGTGGGCTCGCAGCACCCCCTCTCCTGGTGCTGGGTGTCCCCAACGCCTCCTAGACGAGGGACACCCTTCTGGTGCCCACAATCCAAGCCCTATTCCCACATCCCACCCCAGCCACTCTGCCCAACCCAGGGACAGGCAGATCCACAGGATCCTCAGGATGTTCTGGAGGAGGCCCATGTGTCCTCCCTCACCTCTGGTCGGGGTTGGGTTTGCCTTTTTTCCTCATGTTGTTGGCTGTGGTCTCGCTGAAGTGCAGCCGCCCCACAGTGACCTTGGTGACCTGCTCTGGGGGGAGGTTCACCCTGCAAGGAAAGGAAAACAAAGGAACGAGTGAGGATGGTGGCTATCTGGGAATGGTGCCTATCTTTTCCCACTCCTCTCCTATGTCTTCCTTCCTTAGGTGGGAAGTACACAGTTTTCCTGCACCTGGAGGCCTTGAACCCAACAACACTCTTCCCTCATTCCCAGCTGGACACTGGTCCAATCTTGGGACCTGAAACACATCCTTCACACCCTGAGGAACCAGGTATGGAAAGGCTGGAGCCACAACCTGGAGAGGAGGGTTTTTTTGGGAATGGCCATCTCCTGGCCTGCTCCACCACGGCAAGTGTACAAACTGGGCACAGAGCAGGGTTGGGAATGCAAAGTGAGGAAAACAGGAGAAAACTGGAGAGTGTGACACTCACAGAGTGGAGTGGGAGACCTCCAACTCCACCACTTCCCCACCTTCTCCTGCTGCTGCTCATTCCCTGGAAGCACAGGACGTTCATTCCCACAAGGACATACTCACGTGACAGGGTTGAAGGGCCGTTTGCTGCGGTCCGACTGCGACTGCTCGATGTTGATGGACTGGTTCAAGGCCTCGAGCTGGAGACAAGGATTTGGGAATGTGGCACAGAGCACAGACACCTTCCCCTTCCCACTTCCTCCTTCCCAGCTCTCTGCCCACCCTTCCATGACTGGATACATCTGATTCTCAACACCCAGCCTGAGTGTGGGCATTGTCCAAGTATCAAAAAAGTTGAGGGTGGAAGGATCTTCCCAAAGTGCCTTTATCCCTCCGGAGTCAAAGGTGAGTGGAAAGCAATCCTGAAGATCTCCAGACTGAGCCCATCTGAGGACTTGTATTTCAATGGCCTCAGGGGATGTTTAGATTGGATATTAAGGAAAATTCCTTGGAATGGAAAGGGTGGTCAGACACTGAAAGAGGCAGTCCAGGGCAGTGGTAGAGTCACCATTCCTAGAGGGATTTAAAAGCTGTGTGGATGTGGCACTTGGGGTAATGGATTAGTGGTGGCCTTGGACAATGCTGGGGGAAGGGCTGGAATCCATGATCCTAGAGGGCTTTTCCAACCTAACCAATTCCATGATTGTGTGATTCCACACATTTCCCTACTACATGAAGAAGTGCTGTTACCTGTTCCCAGCCACCTCCCAACCCCTCTTTTCCCAGCTGGATTCACCAAGGTCCCTCAGCTCCCACTCACTTTCACTCCGTGCAGCTTCAGGTAGAAGCATTCCAAGGGTTTCAGGCCCTCGGGGGTCTTCACGTACTTGGGATCGCCGAGCATCCCGATGTACACGGTGACCTGGAAGTGGTTCTTCTTCTGGCACACGAAGGCGTCATCTCCCACGGAGAAGTTGAAGCCCTTGTCAGCATCCACGCGGTACGTGAGCATCGGGCTGGGAAGAGGGAGCAGGTGAGACCAGGGATTTCTCACAGAAACTGTGGATATCCCACCCCAGGAAGTGTTCCACGCCAGGCTGGATGGGGCTTGGAGCAACCCGAGCCAGCGGAAGGTGTCCCTGCCCATGGATCATCGCTGGATGATCTATAAGGTCCCTTCCAATCCACATCATTCTACAGCTCTTCCCATTCAACTGGGAATGAACATGGAGATCCCAAGTTCCAAAGTCTGTCCAAAGCCTGGAGCATCCCTTTAACGTGGCTCACTGGGAGTAGCAGCTCAGACTGACCCACACCTTGTGGCATTCCCAATGTTACCTTCTACCAGCTGTACCCTTGTATCCCGAATTCCTGCTGAAACCACAACCACCTGCTCTGGCTGCTGCAGAAAAGCTCCCAGCTTTCCCCAGCAAACAGGTCTGGAGGAGAAGGAGAGGGAGGGAGGAGGAGGGGTCCTGGCTGCTCCATGAACACACACCAGCTGGAAAGGTTTAATCTACATCTCCTTAATGGGCTGGTTTCCATGGGAATCAGGGAAATATGTGGCCTTTGCAGCAAGTCCTTTTTCCTCATCATCCATAAAGCCCAGTCCTGGGCTGGTGGGCCCTCGGAAGGGGGGGAAGAAGCTGCCTCTCATCCCACAGAACACCCCAATGCCATTGTTTTTAATTAAGGAACAAGGGATGAGACAAAGGGGGACCTCAGCCCAGCCTTGGATCTCAGGCTGAAAAATTACGGAGTACTTTTCCCCCAAAACCAAACCACTTCTGACTTCCACCTCCAGAAAGACTGGAGCAACAGGAGGGGAGTGGACAGACTGACAGTAAGAAATGTGGCAGAACTCCGGAGATTCTGGGAAGCAGGAGATAGGGATTCTTCTCTGGTATCCCTCCTTTTGTTTCTGGAATAAAACCATTCTCCCCCTGCAATCACCTGAGGAGTTAATGTGGGTGAGAGCTGGGGGTGATTCCAGGTTGCCATGAGTAATTCTGGGATGGCCACGAGGAACTACTCACTCCTTACACCCCAGGGAGTTGGGAATGTTGTGCCCTGCTCCAGACACAAACCAGGCGGTGGGAGCAGAGCACTACCTTAGCCCAGAGGCACGAGAGGAATTCCCCAACCTCCTCCCAGCCTCAGCCCTGGATTCTCCATCTGGATATTCCTGACTGGGACATGCAGCTGAAGCTGACCCAAGCACCCTCATCCCAAGGAGATCCAAGCAAAGCCATTACCGGCTGTTTTTATGGCTCCAGAGTGTTCACCACTCTTCCCACTGTTTTTTAACTGGCAAAGCCAAGGAGAGGGAGAGTCTGTCTGAGCTTCCAAACCATGGAATGCTTCCCAAATGGGAAAACTGATGGCTGCTAAATGTGCGCTGACAGAGGTGAGACAGGCAGGCTCGCCCTCCTCTGCCTTCTGGAAATTCCAGAGGCTCCTATTCACTGATTTTACCATTTTCCCAATGGCTATGGCTGGTGCATCCCCCAGATTGGGATCCCTGCACTGGGATTGATCAGAGGGAAGAAGCTGCTTTCCATGCTGGCTTTTCCAAGGACAGTGCAGGGGCCAAAGGGCAAAGTGTCAGGAATAAAAGGTCTGGGGTCAAATGCATTATTTGATCCCCAACATCCCCACTGACAGGGGTGGATTAAGGCAGGACAAAGGGCAGGATCAGAGGAGGTTTCTCCCGATCCCAGTGAGGGTAAAGGGTTACAAACTCCCCACAGGGAATTGTACTGGGATTTGGCCAAGAGCAGGATGGCAGAGGGATGCTCATGTTCCCCCGTTCCTTCCTTCTGTCCACCCAGGTTTCCCCATATCTAAACCACTCCTAAAACATAATACTGGGAGACCCCTAATCCAAAGACATTCCCTAATTCCATGCACTACCTGATTTGTTTTGCTTCCGGGATGCAAACTCCAGCTGAGCAGCAGGGCATTGTCATCTCTCCCACACAATCCCACCTGTGTGTCCATACTATGTATTCCCTTCAGCTTCCTGGGATACATCCATGATCCATCACCAGCAGCCCATATCACACATCCCAAAACACATCCAGCAGGTCTGGACCACATCCCACGGGTCTCCATTCCCTTGGTGAGATCCAGGATGTGCAGCACAGCCAAGTTTGGAGCGTGGCTCCAAACACTCCAAACACTGGAGCTTGGCTCCAGACACTTCTACCAGCCAAGGGATGCAACCCCAAAACCCCAGGATTAGGCCCCGGAGAGCACCAGTGTGCTGGATGGGAGAAGAACAGCACCTTCCCATTTTCCCAGTTCCCAGGCTCTGGCCTCAGCATGGAGACGTTTCCATGAAGGGCTGCACTATTCCCAGCTGCCTTCCCTCAAACTGGGAGAAGGAGGAGGGAGGTGGAATTTATCGGAGCCCGCTGTCAGGGAGATGAATGGCTCCTTCTCCCAGGAGTAAATTAGGGAATTGCCCGGTTCCAGGCCTCTTTGGCTCTACTGCTGGAAACCAGCTCATCCTGGTTGAGCCTAAAACCACAAAATCAGAGCAAAAGGCCAAAAACATTGTATGCTATCCATAAAATTAATCCAGGGATTTCTGTCTCCTTCAACAACACAGATTCCTTGGCAAAACCTGAGACACGGGCCTGCAATGGAACCTAATCCCTATCCCATCCCCTTATGGAACCTAATTTTTTGTGTGCAAAGGGAGGAAAACATGGAATAGCATTAATTGTACTTTTTGCCTGCAATCGCTCCCAAGAATCTGGTAAGAACCTGGACAGCTTCCCATGCTCTCCCTCCTTCACCTCCTTTCCGGACTCTTTTCTTAGGATCAAGAGTAGGAAAAATCAGATAATTCAGATGATTCACATTCCTGAGGCTGTGAATAGGTTTTGGGCACTTGGATCACAGGGAACTCAAACAGCATATCGAGACTGGGGACAGCTTCCAGCAGAAACCAGACTGGGAATGGCTGCTCCTTGGAAGCTAAAGTGGAGGAATAATTATGGATCTGGATGCAGATGCCACTCGTTTGCTGAAGACACTCAAAAGCAGAAAGGAAGGAGACAACTCCCACTTGCCAAATTTGAATTAACCAACCTAAAAAATGCCATTATAGGAGCAAGGAAAGGTGGACTTTTTTGTGTGTTTCTCATAGATTATCCTGAGAAAGTGCTGCACCAGGAGAATGAAGGGATATTCCATTTAAAAAGAGATATAGGTGCAGCTTGGACAGGAGCAGGAAGAGTCCCCTGAGGTAACGTGGAGCTAAAAATTAATTAATCAACCTTTAACCCTTAATTCCACTCAAATCCAGCACCACAACAAAGCCCACGTGGCTTCCTCAAATCCCCATGGAGTCACCTCAATGGAATTTCATCCTTACACAACAGGATGACGACCTCAATGCCCAGGAGTGGGTTTTCTCTGGCTTTTACCCTAAATCCTGAAAGCAGGAATTAGGGAAGTGATTCCTAGATCCAAAGAGCAGGGCTGGTTTTGTAGATGTTCTCCAGCAACTCCTCTGTGTCCAGCAGAAAATATCATGGGGTTTGTCTCTGCCAATCCACCTAGGGACACCAGGGTGCATGGAAAAATCTCTGGAACTGAGATAGAAATGCCTGGAAATGGCCTGGGACAAGCTGTGATGTGTTTGGGATGGAAAATCATTTTCCCAGAGCAGGAAGCAGTGAGAAGGGAGGCTGGAAAACCAAAGGATAAGAGGTGATGTGTCCAGACAGCGGTCAGAGTAGGTGGCAGTGGAACTCCATGGAAGAGGAATTTGGGGGCAGGATCCATGGGAGATGCCCAGCTTTCCCCATCCCACCATCCAGAGGGAGCAAACTGGTGGTGGAGAGCAGGAAAAGGTGCAGGATGGCTTTGGAGCTGCTGATATTCTTTTATGGAAATGGCTTGGTAAACCAGAAGGAATTGTCTTCCCAAATTATCCCTCTCCTACTGTGGCGTGGGAAAACAGACACAGAATCCAAAAGAGGCAACTAGCTCCAACAGAGAATTCCCTGCCCTGGCACCACCAGGAAAGATGGGATAAAGACTGGGTGAGCAGATTTGTGTGGGAATGCTGGGACTCTGCCCCCACCCTTGAAGTCCTTGGCTCCCATTCTCAGGCAAAGTGTGACCACAGTCCGGGGTTATCCACAGGTACCAGAGCATTCCCTGCTCCATGTGCCCCACAGGACCCCAGCTGGCTGTGTGGAAAGAGGAGGGAGGGAATTGGGAGGGAACAGAGGGTCCCTGAGAGGTTTCTGGAAGCCATCCCACTGCTTGCCAGCTCTTTGTCACCTCCCAGGAATGCAGGGAGGATCCAGAGTGGTTTCCTCCTGAGCACTCCTCCTTCCCGGTGTGCTGTCTCCACCCTCTGCTGTCTCAGTTCCCAGCCCACCTTCCCACTTCTCTCTTCCCTGCCTTGGTCATCCCAGCCTTCCTCTCTGGCCTGTCCACCACTTTCTAGATTTCCTAAACCCCTTCCCTCTCTTTCCTTCCTCCTCTGCCCCCCCAGCCACTCCCATTCCTCCTCCTCCAGCTCCATCCAATGCTGCTCAAGCTATCCTGAAGAGGTTCTGAATGACCTCCAGCCACCCATACTAGGAATTCCCAACCCTAAATTTAAAATCCAGGGTCCTGGTAAACCTAGGGAGGGAGAAAAGCTGCTGCTCATCCCAACTTTCCTCAGGACAAGGCCGGATTTGCCAACAAAGCCCTTCATGGTAAGCAAGGTCTGAGTGGCTGCAGAATTGTCACCAAAGCTGCTGAAATGTCTTCTGCTATTCCTTAATTATCCATAAAAGGGGTGGAGGAGTAATGCTTCCAGCAGGAAAGAGGCAGTGGGGAGCATTACCTCCACCACAAAGCCCAGCCCAGGGAGGTCCTTATCCCATATTTCGTGTGGGATGCTCCCAGCCCCAGTGGCTTTCCACTTGCACAAGGAATGTGAATCCCACTTTCTCCAGCGGCGAAGGAATTACTCACAGCTCCTTGTAGTTGGCATCATACAGACTTGCCCACTTGTTCTGCTGGTGTGGCTGCCACTTGATGGACTGGAAGTTAGGATCCAGGTAGGAGCCGTTCAGGCTGTCGTTATCCTGAATCAGGCCTGTGGGGAACAGTTAGAATGGATCAAATCCCGATTTTACTCACTGGGCTGAGCATCCAGAGGGGTGGGAGCCCAAGGAAGCGACTGGCACTGCCCAAAGCTTCCCTCCTGACTGCCAGGGCCGCACCAGATCCAGGCCAGGAGTGAATCCCACAGGCTGGCAACCTCTGGCAACCGTCTTCCCTCCTCCCACGCCCTGGCCCGGCGGGAGCGGGGCTGGAATTCCGGGGATAAGGGGGTACCTGGTGAGAGCGCACCCGGCTGGTGCCAGGGAGGCGTCTGGACGCGATCGGGATTGAGCGGCACCGATCCCATTCCCGGCTCCTGCTTGATCAGCCCGTTGAGCATCTGGGCATTGAGGGTGTTGGGGGGGGACTCGGAGTGTTTCCGCTTCTTGGCGGGATGCACCGGGAGGCTGTGGATGCACCGGGAAGACTAAGCAGGGAACGGAGAGATGGGAGGTGACAATCCCACAGCCAGTGACCAGGACAAGCGGGATCTCACATGGAAACACAACATTCCCACAGCACCGTCCCAACTTATCCCACATTGCTGAGTCTGGGGCACTCGTGCTGAGCCGCATCTTTAANGGAGGAGGCGGAGGAGGAGGAGGGTGCTCCAGGCGGGAAGGGGGAGTCATGTGACACATATTTTCGGGAGTCATGGTCCGAAGGAGGTGAGGATCTGGAAAAGGAGAAAGAGCCAAAGTTAGGAGTGTCCTGATCCCAGATCCAGCACTGACCGAGTTATCTTGGATTCTCAGGCTGGATGAGGCTTGGAACAACCTGGGCTAGGGGAAAGTGCACCTGCCCATGGCAGGGGGTTGGAATGGGATGAGCCT
>VWZV01000393.1:206940-295524 GCA_013397155.1 Irena cyanogastra | reverse complement strand
TTGGGTTGGAAGAGACCTTAAAGTTCACCTGGTTCCAGTCCCCCTCCATGGGCAGGGACACCTTCCACAGATCTCCCCTTGTTTTTTCCTACCACCGAACCCCACACTTCAGGCAATCCACACAGCTCCAGCTCCCATTCCCTCGCCCCCGCCATTCCCAGGCCTTACTCTGCTCCGTGCTGCTGGAGGAGCTGGTGCAGCATCTGGGATTGCTGGGCATGGTGGAGCTCGGCGGGCGCCATTCCCGGCCCGACGCTGTATGGAGGCATCAGGGGCTCGGCCTTCAGGAACATATCCCGCTGCAGGCCGGGAAAGTGGNACCCAAACCATTCCAAGATTCTATCATTCCAGGGGACAATGAGGGAAAAGAGTCAATGGAATTACCTGAACACCCCCAGCACTTCCAGGGAGGATTTCTGAGGGGGCACTTAAAACATTTTAACTGAAACCAGGAGGAGACTTTGATCCCTGAATTTAAATAAATAAAAAGGCACATTCAAATGTGATTCCACCTTTCTCCTCCTCCATTTGGAATGGGATACTAAAGCCATTCTATATTTAGGGTGGATTTGACTACACCAGCACCAACAGAAATGTTTCGGGTGTGGAGGGACATGCAAATCCATGTCCCTTCCTGCCCTGCTCCTCATCACCTCAGTGTTCCAGATCCATTCCCCTCCATGGGCAGGGACACCTTCCACTATCCCAGGTTGCTCCAAGCCCTGTCCAACCTGGCCTGGAACACTTCCAGGGATGAGGCAGCCACAGCTTCTCTGGGAAATCCATTCCAGAGCCTCACCACCATCACAGGGAAGAATTCTTTCCCAATGTCCCTCTGGTAGTGGGAAGCCATTCCCCCTTGTCCTGGCATTCCATGCCCTTGTCCAAAGTCCCTCTCCAGCCTCCTTTTTCTTCACCACGACAAAGCACATCTGTTTTTCCAGCCTTTCCCTGATATTTGCATCAACCTGTGCCTTCAGATATCCCCCACAGGACACCGAAATCCTGCCAGGAATGAGGGACTGACTCCTGAGATGTGAGGAAACCGCAGGGTAGGAAGAGACAGTGACTGTTTTAAATGCAAGACAAAACTTCTTCATGCTCCAATGTGGAAAACCGGCTGCAAAACTCATCCAGGGACTGGCCAAGCCAGGCACAGCTCTGGGAACGCGGAGAGAGACGGCAGGGAAGGATCTGTTGGATCTTTCCAGGCTGAGCTGGATGGACTTTGGCCTCAGAACACCCAGGCAGGAGTTGAGTAATGAGGCCAAAGCGTTGACCAGGAATGGGAAAACTCCTCCCGCCAGAAGGTTTGGAAAACTGGAATGTGTTTGCGCTGGGTCCTCCTGCTGAAGGCTGCCAGGGCAGGGCTGCTTTCACCCATCCTGCTCCCTTCTAAGGTGTCCTGCTTCCCGCTGGGACCTCTCAGTGCCTTTTCCTCACACATGGAATGGAATTCCTCCTTCCAGGCTCAATCCTGGGCCAGCCTTCCTTCAGGAGCTGCCTCAGGGACAGCCCAGCCAAGGATAGGCAAGTGATGTGCTTGCCCAAGGCATTCCCAAATCCAGGGAAAATCATCTCCAGGAAAGCAATCTCAGCTTTGTGGGTGCCCTCCGGAGCCTCCTCTCCTTCCAACTGAGCTCTGAGCACTCCAAAGCCACTCTCCCCATGGTGAGCAACCCGGCCTCTTTGTTATATTTAAGGAAGGGCCAGGAGGAATTCCAGGGATTTTTTTTAGCAAGATAAACAGAACTCTTGACCTCTTCCATCAGGAAAAAAAAAAAAAAAAAAGAAAGGAGCAGGCACTGTTCCCGGTGGGGACTGGGCTGGAGCCTGGGGAAGAGGGTGCTCCTGCTGAGGGGGAAGGGAGACTAGGACAACCTTCTCTCCTTCCTTCCCAAGGAGTTTTTCCATGGTAGAACAGTGAAGGTCACCAGAGGGACCAAACAACCCTTTCCTGGGGGAAGCCAGGAGTACCTTGCAGCGACCCTGGAGGGGGTCCCAGCTCCCTGTGCCATTTCAGTGGGAGCAGAAGATCCTCGGGATCAGCTGGAGAGGAGGGAAAGGCTGGGAAGGAACTTACTGGAGAACGGCGGGTTCATGGCTGCTTCCCAGAGCCAGGTTCCATGTCAGGGACGCGCTCCCGCTCCGTGCTCCCGAGGCAGAGGGCAGGACGGGGGGGACGGCGGGCTCCACATCCTACCCTGCCACGATCTCCCCACGCCCACGGATTCCCACCACGGATTCAGTGTCCGTGGATTCTGGATCCCCACCCCGGATTCCGTGTCCGTGGATTGCCAGCTCTCCTTCTGTGCCGGTCCCTCTCCCCTTTCCCAAAGCCGGGAGCGGAACAATGGGCGAAAGCTGAGGGATATTTACTAACTGATAATCTCCCCACGTAGTGCAGCCGCCTGTTTTCTCCTGGCTGATAAAGATTGCAGAGCCAACCACTTTCACGGAATAAAGAGGGGGTGGATGCTGGATTTGGGGTTTGGATTAGGATTTTTTTTTCCCCCCTCTCCCTTTTTGAAGCACTTACCGTTCACCTGCTGAGGGGAGTAGGCTTCCGATCCGGAATCCGGGGGAGAGTCCGGCAAAGTGCTGCGGAGCGATGGGAAAAGAGAAGGAAAAGTCATTTTAATCCAGCTTCCAGGACAACCAAGAGGTCCAGGTGGATTCAAGCACCCTCCAGAATCTGGCAGGGGAATCCCAGGTGCACCTGCAGCAGATCCCAGACAGCCTGAGTGTGTCCAGCTGGGATTGCCATCACTGTCACTGTTTCCACTGCAGCTCGGGAATAGGGACATTTTGTTGAGCTGACAGTGAGAATTCCAGGGAAAAGAAGCCAAACAGAAATTTATCTGCTTCCCAGGGAAAGGTGTGCTTCCCATAGAAATGTCAGTGATCAAGTGGAATGCACAGAACTCTCTCCCCATCCTGGGAAGCTGTTCCAAGCCAGGCTGGAAAAGGCTTGGACCAGCCTGGGATAGTGGAAGGTGTCCCTGCCCATGGCAGGTGCTGGGACTGGATGAGCTTTATGGCCCCTTCCCATCCAAACAATTCCATGATTCTGTGAAATGGGAGGCTCTGGGGGACCTGGGAAGCCCATGGAATGGATTGTGCCTGTAAAAACCTGAGCACCACCACAGCTCCTGCTGTATCCCCCTGGATATATTCCAACATCACCAGGAGCAGGATTTGGCCCTGACTGTGAAACACAATCCAAAACAAGTGGGAGCTCCCAGCTGCCTTTTCCAGCACATCCATGGCCAGGGATGGCCAGACCAGGTTGCATGTGGTGGCACAGCAGGGACAGGGAGGGAGACCATGGCACATTCTCATTTTCCACAGGAATTCCTTTCCATTCACCCATCCTACCTCATCAGCTTTACGGATATGAAATAATCCCAGACAAATCCCAGTGCTTCTTGGATGAAAACCAGCCAAAAAGCAAATGAATTAGGGAGGAAAAGCACAGGACATACTGCTCCAACTCTGCTCCTGACAGCACCTACAATTCCAGCTGGGAACCAGGATACAGGATCTTCCTGGACCAGAGAAGCTCAGGGCCATTAATCGGATTCTCCATGGGAAGCTGCACACAGCAGGGGCTGGAGAGGGATGAGGTACGGTGACCCCAAAAAACCCCTCACCATACTTCCCTCATCCTCCACCTTCCCTTGGAGCACCTTTCCATCATTCCCTTCCCATTCCTGGCTGAAGCATCTATTCCCAGCCTTATTTCCAGGCTCTTTGCCATGTGGGATCTGAGTTCATACTGTATTTCCTATGGATTTATCAGGATTTATGCAAGAGCAAACCAAGTCTTGGCCAGTAACAAAAGGGAACAGCAAAATTCAAGGAATCCAGAAGGCTGGAAAAGGTGGACACTGCAGAACTCCCACAGGGAGGTAGCATGGATGGGCCCAGACCAAGGGAAGGGTTTATTGGTATTCACCACATTGTCCCTGAGCACATGATGGGATGCTTGGGCCAGGAAGTGGACTCCATTATCCTTGTGTGTCCCTTCCAGGATATTCCATGATTCTCCACTGGAAAATGCCCGGCACAAGAGGGAAGAGTCATTCTGGGATGCTGAGGGAATGCTGCCACCGAAGCTGATCCAGTTCAGCTACATCCAAACGAGGTCTCCACCTCTGGCAGCAAGGTGTGATCCTTACTCGTGACATCCTGCAGAATTCCAGATGCATCCAGAAGAAAAGGACACAACAAGGCATCACTTCATGCTTTTGATTTCCCCTAAGCTCCAGGTATCCTTCTGGGATCACTGCAAGGGAAAACCCCCTGGTCTGGGAACAAAAGAACGGCAGATTTTTCTTTTAGCTTTCTGGGATGTCTTTCCAAGTTCATCTAAAGGGTGAAAGTCATTGGCTGAGTGTTCCCAAATTTGGGAATCCCCACGTTGTGCTTGCTGGCAACACTAGAGGGCACAAGGCAGAGGGAGAAGAG
This sequence comes from Irena cyanogastra, assembly GCA_013397155.1. Taxonomy (NCBI): domain Eukaryota; kingdom Metazoa; phylum Chordata; class Aves; order Passeriformes; family Irenidae; genus Irena; species Irena cyanogastra. The sequence goes on along the minus strand of VWZV01000393.1, from coordinate 291,054 downwards.
CCATCCTGGCCTCACTGTCCTTACATCCATAATCCATCCCATGGGAGAAGGCTGTCTGGGGCCACCACCACCTACAGATCCAGGCTGGAGCACAGCACAGCACCTTGGGATGTTGCTATCCCTTCCTTCCATCCCGGAGAACAGGAAGCACATCCTTTCTCCTCTCAGGAATAACTCTCCAGCTGGGTCCATCAGCAATCTTAAAGCCTGTCCTTCCTCTTCCCCAGAGCTTGTTGAACAGGACTCATCCAGCACAGATCCATCTTCTCTTTCTCTGGAACGGAGCATCTACAACATCAGGCCATGAGAAGAACATCTCCCTGCCCAGTGCAGAGAACTATCCTCTGGGATAGCCATGGCAACATCCCAGAGACTGAGTTCCATCCCAGAGACTGAATTTTGTCTTGTTCCAGTTTATTCTGTGTTTCTTCCTCCTTAAAAAATGCTCCAATGCTCTCCCACCTGCAGATGTCCAGCAGAGGTATCCAGTACTTTACAATGGCACGTAGGATGGTCCCAAAAACCTTTTGGGAAGCTTCAGGAGCTCCACTCGTCCAAAACCAAGGATTTACCACAGAGCCAAGCTGCCACCTGTCACAGCTCTGTAGGACCCTCCAGGTGCCACCAGCCTGGAGAAGCCTCCATCCCAGCACCCACCGTTATCCCGCCATCCCATTCCCACTTACCCAGGTGCGTAGGAGGCCTTGGGCTCTGATTTGATTGCAGGGACCACGTTGTTCAGGCAGTGGCCACCCAGGAAGCCCTTGGGCACCACCATCCCATTGTTGTTGTTGCAGTTGAGGTGAGCTCCGTAGGCAGCTCCGCAGGGATTGGCCAGGAGAGGAGCATGCCGGATGGGGAGCTGGCTGCCGGCGGGAGGGAGGTGGAGGGGAGCGCTGGGGGAGGGATTGCTCGCGCTGCCGATGGAGCTGGCGGGAGGCGCGGGGATGCTGGCGGAGCTGGAGGGCTGGGGGTGCGTGTAGTTGGCAGGAGCAGGGATCTCAGGGAAGCAGCTGGGGGAGAAAACGGGATAATGTCAGGGCAACAAGTCAGTGGGACTGATGGAAGAGCCGAAAATCCACCCAGGAAGTTTTGCAGTGCCCGGGACAGCAACCTCAAGGAATGTGTAGCCAGCAGGATCTGCTCACTGTGCTCCAGCTTTACAGACCAGCTATGCCAAAGATCCTACTCCCACCTTGCTCCAGCTTTACAGACCAGCTATGCCAAAGGTCCCACTCCCACCCTGCTCCCAGATTCCCTCGGTGCTCTCCAGGTCTACTCCATCCTCCTTCCCAAAGCTAGGGTACACAGGGAGATCCTTCCCTTCTCCAAACTCATGTAGTCCTGGGGATTTAATCTGAGCTCCCAGTGCTCAAGTTAAGCAAAAGTGTTTATGGTGCCCTTGGGGGGATAAAGAGAGGGAATAACAAAGACTAGGAAAACTTGAAGGTAAGAAGCCAAGAAGAGACAGGAGAAAGACCTGGGAATGACAAAGGAGCAAAGAGCAATCCAGGAAGACTCTGGAGAGGCAGAGGTGATTCCTAAATGATTCCTCAAATGTCAGGGCTGGAAACTGCTCAACAGGTTTCCAGAGAAGCTGTGGCTGCCCCATCCCTGAAAGTGTTCCAGGACAGGCTGGGCAGGGCTAGGAGTAACCTGGAATAGTGGAAGGTGTCCTGCCCATGGCAGGGGTGGAACCAGACAGGCTTTAAGGTTCCTTCCCACCCAAAGCATTCCAGGATTCTGTGATCTCTCCATGGAAAATTACAAGGAACATCGCTCCTGCTGCAGAGCAAGGGAAGCACTTACATCTCTGGAGAGTCTTCCTTGCTGATGTACTCTTCCAGGATGCTGGTGTCAATGTTGGATGGTTCCAGAGCTCCATTAATGTCGTGGCCTGGAAGGGAGAAGAGGCGGAAGCATGAGCCAGGAGAAGGACAGGAAAGGGCCTTGGAAACACCACCAGACCCTTACACAGTCAAGGAACTGATCTGAGAACCATGGAATAACAGAATGGGTTGGAAGGGACCTTAAAGATCATCTCATTCCAACCCCCCGCCATGGGAAGGGATGACTCGGATCAGCAGATCCCTGGGGATTGCCAGCTGTCCACACCCCCTGCATCTCGGTGTAAAGCCTCATCCCAGGAGATGGGGCATGTGGGACAAGCCAGGGCAAGGACACAGACACATGGTGGGAACCAGATCCTTTGGGATCCCTTCCAACTCAGGACATTCTATGATTCCCTCTGGACCCTTTGCAGAACATACTGGAATTTCTCCACCACAACCTGGATCAACTCCCAACCTTCCTCCCCCTCCTCTGCTCCACAGGCAGGCGGTGGATTTCCCTGTCCTTTCTCCAGAGGGCTCCTCCTCCCCTCCCTGCCCTGTTCCAGGGAAGCTGGGCAGGGTTTTGTTGACAGAAAATCCTTCCTTTATCTGTCTCTCCCAAGTGGGAGTCCGGAGGCCGCCGGGGCCGGAGCCAGCCCGCGGTGCCAAAGGCACTGCCAAGAAAGTGGAAGAGAAGATCCAACTCCCCCTGCTCCAATAAGGCAGTCAGCGAAAGACCATCCTGAAAGACCCCACGTGAAAGCCCAGGAGAAGCCCCTGACCCCCTGGATCCCCCAGGTTCCCGGGAAAGGTCACCCGCTGATCCGCAAAGGCCGGCCCAGGGGGCTCCAGCCCACCCCGGCCAATTGCAGCTCTCCCTCTGCAAATCCCTTTCATACCAAGACAGGCAAATCGGCAGAAATAAATCCAGCCAGGAATTCTGCCAAGCGGACAGGGTGTGTGTGGATACAGGGATCTCTGCCTTAGAAACCTTGGCTGGAGGGGGGGAAATCCCAGGTAACCGTTCGTTTTTGGGACTTCTCTGTGGCAGAGCCCAGGGACCTGGGGACAGGGTGAAGATGTTCTTGCACGTGAACACGGGATCCATCTGGAGCTGGGACACACGATGCTGCTTCCAGGTGACCACTGAGGTGAGGAGAGGATGGAGCAGGCAGAGCCTCTGGGATCACTAGCTGTGCCAGCACCTCCAGTATGGAGTTGTAGATCCCAGGGGAGCACAGGGGTGGCTTCTGTCCCTCCACTGTGACAGCCACATCCTGTCCTGAAGTTCCTAGGGTGTGGTAGCTCCACCCTCTTGTCCTCGGAGTTATGGGAGCTCACTGATGGCCATCCATGTGTCCCTCACTCATCCCTAAGGATCTCTGCCATAGCCTGCTCCCAACACTTCGCCACAAACACATCTCCCAAGGCACCTCTTCAATCCCTCACCGTCATCCCACCACATCCCCAAAATCTCCTGCCAGGGATGAGCACTCCAGGAGGGTGGGAATCCTCCCTGTGCTCCGTTGCCTCCCTCTCAGCAAAAAAAAAACCCTGGGGCTATAAATCACAGGATGCCTTTGGCAAACACCCACCCCAAAGGCCATCAGGAAACTTGTCTTCATCCCAAGTTTCAGCATTGCGATCCATGATCAAAGCAGCAAAAAGAGCACACGGCCAATTTTTGTGACTCAGCCTGTCCAAGATAAGTCCAACCCCAGCAAGTTTCCCTCACACCTCCAAACTCCAGGAGCTCCTCTGTGGTGGAAGAGGAGCCCAGGAACCATCCAGGAAGGATGAGAAGCCCTCTATAGACAGCAGGATGCTGCGCTTCCCAATTTTCTGAGGGTGCTGAGGCCCTGGCACAGGGTGCCCAGAGGAGCTGTGGCTGTCCCATCACTGGAAATGTTCCAGACCAGGCTGGACAGGGCTTGGAGCAACCTGAGACAGTGGAAGGTGTCCCTGCCCATGGCAAGAGGGTGGTACTGGATGAGCTTTACGGTCCTTCCAACTCAAACCATTCCAGGATCCCTTTGCTTCCTTGAAGTCACCTTGAGGAGGGCGAGATAAGCGCAGTGACGCGAGAGGCGCGTCAGGGCTGGAGGGGAGATGTGGCTGCCCACCAGAAATCAAGAACCTTCCTCTGCTCCAGGACAGTGGCATTTGCACAAATCCAGGGATATCAGGGCAGGGACAAGGAATGTCGCACTGCCTGGAGCTTCCATGCAGCTGGGCTCTAACCAAAGCCAGCTTAGGTGATTAATTAAAAGCTAACACTGCTCCGTAGTCACGAGATCCCAACAGCACCGGCATTCCCTCCCCCTGCCAAGTGGGGATTAGTGGGAAGCCACCGAGGGGGGAAGCTCAACACCCACATGGCTCCACATCTCATCCCAGCAAAGAAAGATGGAGGAGCCCAGGAAAGCACTGAGCTCATCCATCCCAAACCTATGTCCCACCAGGTCCCTACCTCCCATCCTCCTGTCCCTGGCATTGCCACCCTGCTCTCCCACCATGTCACTGCTTCACTTTCCAACCCCTCTCTGGGAAAAGAGCCATGGCAATCCCAAAAACCTCAACCTCTGCCTGAAGAACAAGAAGCTAAAACCCTCAGCACCCTCCTCGTGAGCGGAGCCGGGCGGGCTGAGGCCCCCGGACGTGTGAGAATGTCAGGAATCCCAATGTTTGGACTGGTTTTCTCTGCCTTCCCCAAACCTCCAAACACACTCCACATCCCAACAGAGGTGCTTCCCACCCCACCACCTCCTCCCTGCCCCTACTCCAACTGGCTCGTCACTCCTGGTTGCACCTTCCCAGCTCCTTGTCCCAGTTTTGGGTGCTCCCAGAGATGGGCACGGGGCCATAGGGCTTGGAAAGAGTTAACGGAGCCTGGCCCCGTGAACTGTCATATTTACAGGTCTGAGGGATTTAACCCGGAATTTTCCTGGAGTGATAGGCTGAGAAGTTTATGGAATTTCTATTTATAACAGTCCCCCCCTCCCTCTTCAATTCCTACTCTGTTGCCTGTCTTCAAATCACCCCTAATCCTGCCTGGGTCACCTGGGGGTGGGAGGAAGGGAGAGAGCTGGAGAACTTCATCCCAGGATGCGCTAACACGAACCAGATGTGGGAAGCTGGAGATGACGACGAGGTCAGCACTCCCCAGGGGCTGCAGAACATCAGCCAGGGGTGGGGGGACACTGGGGAGGAGGAGGAGGAGCAGGAGAAGAGGCTGTGCCAAGCCCAGAGCTTCCCAGTGCCACTGGAGCCACGTACCAGAGAATTTTCAGGGAAAACTGAGGCATGGAACAGCCTGGGAGATGATAAAATATCCAAACTGGTGCACAGTGGAATAGGATCAGAAGACCCCAGGAGCTTCTGGTTCCATGTGGTCCCTCTCCCAATGGTCCTCCAGCACGCGCTGGAGCAGCAGTGCGATACAAGGATGAGCAGGACACACGGCACGAAGCTCCACCTGGAATTACCTGGGATGCCACAGCAGTGCCAGTGCTTGGCGAGGCAGAGAGCCCCGGCACATCCATGGGCTCATCCTTGTGTCCGTGTACCAGGGCTCGGTTGTGCAATCCTCGAGCCAGGCTGCAGCATCGGCACATTCCCGGGGCCCCGCACCGCTCCTCACCCCCTTCTCCCTCCTGCCGTGTTTATCCTTCGGCCCGGGAGGATTGGCTGCTGGCCTGGCCGCGAGCACCAGGAATCCGCGCCGTGGCAAACAAACCAAACACCGCCTAAGCCCGTGGAGCCGCGGGGACAGTGCTTGGCTGCGGAGCTTCTTCCCATCCTGGACGGCTCTGCCATGCAGGGGGAAGCCGCTCCAGCTGGGAACAGCATCCCTCCCATGCCTGCCACCTCAGCAAACCCAGAGACTCGGGCTGCACACCTGGACAAAGCTGCTTCCATAAGGAACAGTGGGATGACGTCCCTATTGCCCCATGTGCCCAACCCTGGGCTGCTTCCAACCACTCCGGTGACCCTGGAGGAGCCCCTGGCTCCCCCTGGATCCCAGCCCAGCATTCCTGCTTAATTAATGCTCTTTATTACCTGACTGAGATGATAACCAGTCCCCAAACAGGGCTCCTGTAACCGGAGCAGGACACGGAGCCAGCGCTCCCACAGCTCCCCAAAGACCACCCCAGAGCGAAGTCCCAGCTGTCCAAGGCATTTCCAGGGGATCCCAGGCCTTTTCTCTGAACCACAGCCCCTCCTCATCCCATTATTGTCATCCTTTGCTCCCCCAGGAATATCATCTTTGAGCAGTTTTCTTTGGATTAGGACACCTTCGGTCCCTGCACATCCCAACCCAGCCCATGTCCCTCCCCATCACAAAAGGTGGGACTGTCCCAGGGAATGCTGAGGTTCATCCATCCCTGCGTCCCATACTGGGGACATTCCCCAGCCAGCCCATCCCCAAGGACAGCCCTGTTCTTCCAAAGCAAAGGGGCAGTTTCTGCATCCCCTGTTCATACTGGACCAAAACCACAGGGTCCAAATTCCAACTAATTCCACACCAAAAACACAGCCAGGGATGAGCTCTGGCATCTGTAGGATAAGATCCCAAGGAAAACACCAAACTGAGGGGTAAGGATTTGGGGGTTCGTGACAATTTGGTTGTTGTTAAAATTTGGTTGGAATTAAAATGAACTAATCAACAGAGCAATGGATACGGGCTTGGAACAGACACATCCAACCAAACCTTCCACATGGAGGGGTCAGGATTGTTCCCAGCCCATCTGTACTTGACCCCTCCTTCCTGGGAGTTCTTGGTGAGCTCCTAGCCAACATCCCAAATTCAACCCCTCTGCATTCCTAGAGAAACTATCTCATGCCAGGCAGGGCAGGATACAGGGAAAGCAGTGATCAGGGACAGGGATACAGGACAGTGGGATTCAGCCAAACCCCCAGACTCAGGGAGAAAAGAGCATTTACAGGGTGTCCAGGAAGACTCAGGAGCAACAACTCGGGTAACAGTGAGCCAGCTCCAGAGGCAAAACACTTGGAATAATGAACTGGCCTGGTGGGAAGTACAACCAAACCCAACCATGTACAACCATGGCAGGGGCTTGGAACTGGATGATCTTTAAGGAGCTTTCCAACCCAAACCATTCCAGGATTCCCTGAATACCCAGTGTCCAGAGGCAGCAGCATCTTCCTGTTCCCTGGAAAACTCTCTGCTCCTACATAATCCCAATTCCTTAGCTTACATACATAGATTGATACACTTGGCAAAAGCACCTTTGGATGAGGTGGACAAGGCCCTGGGAAACACCCCAAACTCAGAGACAAGGAGATAACATCCTCCATTCCCCATTCCCAAGAGAAGAAAGTGTTGGTGGGAGACATCCCAAGGCACAGGAAGTGTGAGGAGCCAGAGGAAATTATCCTGCTGTGCCATGGCAGGCCATGGGCAAGCTCCTTGGGAAACTGCAGGAAAAGGAGGCAGAAAGGATGATCCTCCCTCCCAAACTTCCCCGAGCTCTCCCTCTGAGCACCTTCTCTCCTCCAACCCTCCTGGAATTCCGCCCCCCATCTCCCAGAGCTGTTCTCCCTCCTGCATCCCTTTATCCTGGCAGCTCCCCACCCTTGTCCTGGCCTTTCCCCCGCCCTTGCCAGCTGTGAACCTTGGCATGGATGGAGCCATTGTCCTGGGAGAACGGGGGCCGAGGAGGAGGAGGGGAAGGTGTGAGGAGGGACACAGAGGCGCGTTTGTCCCTGTCCCCGCGGCCGTCAATGCCGCGCTTGTCCATTCATGCTCTCCGAGGGCAGGAACAGCGGCTCCATTTGGGAGGCTCCAAGGTGCCTGCCCAGGGGGGCACATTGCCCTGTTTGTTTGGAGACAACGCCTTTATCTCCCTTCCCGGGATGAGGGTGTTGGAGCAGGGACAACAGGAGCGGAGGAGGACACTTCATCTGGTGGCTCCTGCTGTACGAGGCTGGGGCCTCATCCTTGGGGACAACAGGGATTGGGAAAAGCTTCTGAGGATGCCTTCTGCTGAGGTGCCTCACCTGACCTTGTTTTAGCCAGATTGCAGCTTTAGGGGGACAGCAGGGACATTTTCCACAGGATAACACGACATGGATGAGCTCCTGGACACTGCCGTGGTGGTGAAGGTCCATATCTACATCCCACACCATTCCCTCAGAGTGAATTATTGCCAGAAGGGATAAAAAATTAATAATATAATTAGCAGCTACATACCAGCACCAAGAAGAGACTCGATCCAGCTGCCCAGAGTTTTCCCATGCTCGGCAGTGACCAGGAGAGAGAATACTCAGGGAAGCACAAGGAGTCTACAAAGTTGATGGTAGATCCTGAGCTGTGATCCCGCTGCTCTTCTAGTTCCAAGGAAAGAACCCAGGGATGCAGTCCCTGGACACTGACCTCACTGCAGGGTAACACTGTGGCTCTGGAAAGGCTCTTACGGATTCTGGAGAGCCAGGATGAGCCACGATCAGCCCAATTCTAAGACATCCACACCACACACAGAGGGAACTCGGGGTAACTCAGGATTTGGAGAGGTGCTGCCTCTCCTGGAAACCCCTCCAGCACAAAACGATCCTTAGGGAGGGAGATTAAGAATGGAACAGCACCAGGATACAGGAGCAGAGGCAGCCAAGCATCGCTGGGAACACCGTGTCCAGATCGGACACATCATTCCCTCCCTTCCAACTGTCCAGGCTGGACAATCTCCAGAGGAGACTGGGAGGAAAAAGCAGAGCCATTTATCTAGATGGGACTTTTTCCAGGGCTTGGGAAGGGCCATCCCAAGTTTTGTGCAACCACCACGGATCTTTCACAAGGAGGAGCGTTGGGTCACTAAGGTTTTCCTGCTGCTCACACCACTGGGATGTTTGCTCCGGAGCTGTCTCCCAAGAAAATCATCACAAGGGGTGTCAAAAGCTTCCTCAGCCATGTGGCACAAAGCTCCTAAGGAGGATCCCACTTTTCCCAGGATCTAACACAACCAACAGAAGTGAGACAGGTCCAAGGCTGTCATTTCAGTCTCCATGATCCCATGGCAGGAGGTGGAATTGGATGGTCTTTAAGGCCCCTTCCAAACCAAACCATTCCAGGATTCTACATAATTGAACTCATTACTGAAACCCCAAAATTCCCTAGGGATTACTGCCATGCTGGCTATTCCCACATCCACTTTCCACAGTGAGCTGAGGTTTCTTTTTTTTAAAAAAAAACAAAACCCTTGTTTGCCTTTTCTGACCAACTCTGAGCCATCCTGGAACATATTTCTTGCTCCAGGGATTTAGCAAACACTTCCCAGACAATGCAGCTGAGATACCAAACGTGCTGCTTGGATTCCATCCATCCCGCGCGCTCCCTGGGTGTTCCCGGGATCACTTCAAAGCGCTGGGCTGGCTGGAGAGGCCCAAATCCAGAGAGAAGATTCCTGGCATGATGCTTGAGGATGTGCCATGGGGAGAAGAGGATCAGGAGGTCGCTTGGGAAGGTGGGAATGAGTCGTGTCCAAATTAAATTCCAGGCACAAGGATCTTCCTAACAGAGACCCCCAGGAAGGGACCGGGGTCAAAAATATTCCAGGGGGACCTTCTTGGTCTCCACAACTTCCTGACAGGAGCCAGGTGGGGGTCAGGCTCTGCTCCCAAGGAACATGGGACAGGACAAAAGGAAATGGCCTTGAATTGCACCAGGGGAGGTTTAGGCTGGATATTAGGGAAAATTCCTTCATGGAAAGGGTTGTAAAGCACAGGAACAGGCTCCAGTGGTGGAGTCCCCATCCCTGGAGGGATTTAAAATCTGTGTGGATGTGGCACTTGGGATGTGGGGTAGTGGTAGTTTTGGCAGTGCCAGGGGAATGGTTGGACTGGATGATCCCAGGAGGCTTTTCCAACCTAAATGTCTCTGTGTTTCCATGATCTCTGCTCACGTGGGGTGAAAGAAACTCCCAAGATTCCTGGCCTTTTGTTTCAATCGCCTCTGCAAGGGATTATACGGATCCACAAAAGGAAGAGGTGGCAAAGCCCTTTCCTCCTGGCAAAACTGGGATGGTGACCCCAATCTTATGGATAAACTCTGTGTGGCAGTGAGGAAAACCTTCAGAGCTAATCCCTGCTGCAACACAACCAGCAATGAGGGAAAAACACCTTAACAACACAAGAATGGAGAATGGTTCGACTCCATGATCCTGCAGGGTTTTCCAAACTTAAACCCAACTTTTTACAGGCTGGAAATCCTGTAAAAATCCCTCTCAGTGATTATTCCTGACCTGTTGCATCCACAGATGCTCTCTGGATGTCCAGAGCCACACTACGAGTGCTTAAAAGCCAGGAAGTAGGAAAGGTCCCTACCTTGACATTCCACAGCCCATCCTGTTGGACTGGGTTGAGTTTGTCCACCTCTTCTTCCCAAGAACACCGGCACAACTTCCAGCATCCAAACTCCTCATCCCGGGCTGTGAAAGCTGTTCCCAGCCTGCGGGTCCTCACAGGGCTGTTCCCTGTATCCCTCTGGCTCCTCAACACCGTGAGGTGAGTTTTGGAAGATCATTTATCACCCAGTGTGTGTTGGGTTGGAAGGGACCTCAAGGACAATGCAGTCCCACCTTTTCCATGGGCAGGGACACCTCCCACTAGTTCAGGTTACTCCAAGCTCTGTCCAAGCCAGGCTTGGCCTTCCCTACACATCAACCTCTCCATTCCATTCCCCTTCCCAAAAACCAAATTAAAACAAGGGAGAACAGAGGGGACATGGACAGGGTTAGGATTTCCCCCTGCTCTGAACTCCTTGGATTTTGGGATGGATGGGATCTCATCTGGGAAAACCCCATGTCTGTTCAGGAGAGGAGCACTGACCGCGTTATCAGCAAGCAGCCAACTGTAAAAAGTTTTGATGGCCCTTATAAAGCTCCGTTTTCCAAGATTTCCTTTACTTAAGCAGGTGTTTCATTCCCAATAAAGTCAAAGCATCCTTTTTAATGCTTGCACGAATCAATGTCCATAAAGCCTGGCTTGTCATAACACAGGCGATAAGCCAAGATCCAGCAGGCTGATAAGATGTTTGCTTTCCTGTTTATGGGGATTTCGAGCAATCGGCACTCAGGATTAAAAGTCATAAATGATGTGGATGCCCCAACCCCTGGAAGGGGTTCAAGGCCAGGTTGGATGGGGCTTGGAGCAACCTGGGATAGTGGAAGGTGTCCCTACCCATGGAATAAGATGGGATTTAAGGTCCCTTCCAACATAAACCAGTCCAGGATTCTATAAATCAATGAATGAAACCTCCAGTTCTTTGGATATCCCACCTGAGTCTTCCAAAAATCCTGTTCCATGGCCACCCCACACCTTCTGCACTGTCTCCTCCCTACCAAACTACTTGAGTAGGAAAACCAGAACAATTTGCTACTCCATAGCAAAGCTGGGGTGATACCAAAGACTCTATGGAAAAAAATCAGAGAAAATCAAATCAACCCCAGTAAAAATTCCTTTAATGCCTGTTTTTTACACCTAGGCTGGATCCAAGCACTCCGAGGCTGTTTAAAACTCCAGCCTTGGCTTTTCCAACCACTTCCCTTCCCCACCACCCCAAAACCCAGGGAAATACACAAGTGTTCACACTTGGGAACGTTTGTGGACAGGGAATTCTGCAGGAATTCTGTCCGCTCCATTTGCAGCCAGGCCTCGCCACTCTTCCCACCTTCCCCTCTCCCTGTTTGGAGTCACTGCCCCAAAGCAGCCAAAGTTCAGTGAGATAAGTGGTGGACCATTACATTTTCCCTCGGGAAGGAGGCCTTTCCTTCAAACGTGCCTTGAACGCGCTCCAGGTGCCGCTGGAAGCCGGCCTGGAGTGTGGGATCCCGGGCTGGCCACATCATCCACCACCACCGGATCAGGGAGAAGATGCCATGGATGGGGGTGGAACTGGATGATCTTTAACATCCCTTCCAACCCAAAGCATTCCATGATTACGTGTCTTGCTGCGCATGAAGAACGGGGAGAAGGAAGGTTGAATAAGCAAGGGCATGCCAAGCATGCCAGTCAGTTGGAATAAAAGGATATATCCATGAAAATGTAAGTGAGAGCCACTGATAGCCAAGTGTGGTATCCAATCATAGAATCCTGGAGTAGTTTGGGTTGGATGGGACCTTAAAGCTCATCCAAGTTCCATCTCCTGCCATGGGCAGGGACACCTTCCACTAGCCCAGGCTGCTCCAAGCCCTGTCCAACCTGGTCTTGGACACTTCCAGGGATCAATCCACCCTCCACTTCTCAGAGTTCCCATTTACCCTCCACAGCAGCAGGACACCTCCCCGGCTCTCTGCCACTCTCTTATCCCTGTTTGTCCATCCCTAGTCCTGGTATCCCTCTGAAATGGCCCATGTTGAGGGTTGTCTCTCCTGAATGATGCTGGAGCATGGGATGGGCACCCAGAAAGCACTGGCTTGGCCCCAAACGCCACGAGACTGTTCCTGTTTGTGTCTCCAGCCACAGCTGCTCCCTTGTCCTCTGGCACGGCACACACACTGGTTAATCATTCCTCAGGCACATTCAGTGTCCCGGGATTCTTATCGGAGAGTGCAAAGTCCAATCAGCAACACCACTGGGAAGAGGCAGGAGGGTTCCCTGGCAAGGGCGGAAAAGCTGTGCCGGAGCAACGCCATCCTCAGGCTGGGATAGACCAGAGGGATGCCAAGGCATGGGCTGGGAAGTGCCCATGGATTCACTGGCACCTTCCCACCACAGCTCCCAGCTCCGGATCATGGAGTCCTGGAATGGCTTGAACTGGAAGCAACTCTAAGGATTATCCACTCTCTGCCATGGGCAGGGACACCTTCCACTACTTCAGCTTGCTCCAAGCCCCATGCAACCTGGCCTGGAACACTTCCAGGGATGCGGCAGCCACAGCTTCACTGGGCAACCTGTCCCACTACCCTCACCACCAAATCACTCCAGCCACTCCTACCAGGAAGAATCCATAAGGCCCCTATCCAGAAGAGGGAAAGCAGAGCAGGATCCCATCTCTCTTCCTTGAAATAACCATGCCCAGGAGCCGTTTAATTCCCTCTTTCTGGCAGCTGAGATGACTCTGTCCTGGAAGGGTTATCACTGATAAGGGGGAGGAAGCAGAGGGAAACCTGTCCGTCCAGCATCCCACGGCTCCTCCTTGACCACGATTCCTTTCCCATCTCCCTGCATGCAGCAGCCCTTCCACACCCCATCCCACGCACGGGCTCAGCCAGATCTCTGTGTCACCGTTTCCATCCTGGTCACACCTCCAGCACGACTCCCTCTAATCTGCCACCTTTCCTGAAGTTTCTCCCTGTCTGCGTCCGGGCATTGCTCCCAGGGCACCAGCCTATGGAAGGGGCATTACCCAGGACATGGGCAAAGTTCCTCCTCATGGAGCCTCGTGCTGACATCGCCTTTCCAAACCCCCACCTGCCCTTTATCAGTCTTTATGGATCCACCCTCTCATGAACAGCTCTCTGGCCTTACTCCACCTGGACCTTTTCCCAGGATTAAGGAGTTTTGGGGTCCAGGATAAAGGAGTTTTGGGGAAATAGGAGGGAGAAGCACCAGCAAAGCCATCATGAGACCATGCCAGAAGTGGCAGCGTTTGGCACCAGCCTTTCCCTGAGGAGCGGACGAGGATGAGTCCTTTGGCTGAAGAGACTCCAGGAATCTCCTATCGGAATGGATGTGGCAGCTTTCCCCCAGTGTCCAGGAATGCCACCTGGGTGTGGTGATGAGCTCAAGGGAACGTTTTTGTCTCTTCCCTGCTCTCCTCAGGCCCTGGCATTGAGCTGGACTCAGCAGCATCCTCATGTCACCTGCTCCTGTTGAGGGCTGACCAAGCAGGGCGGGCAGGGAAGCTTCAAACAGAGGGAAGAGAGAGGAGAACCAGGGAACGATCCCAGTGGGAAGAGAGATGGAGAGGCAGAGGGGAAAGCAAGGCAAGCCATGGAAGGGCTGGGGGGTCCGTGCCGTTACCTGCCCGGATCCAGCGCATCCTGAGCATGGTGAGAGCCGATGTCAAGCTCCCGCCGTATCCCTGCTCTCTCCCTGTGTCATTATTCCCTGAGCTCAGCTCCTCCAGCTCCCAGGGCTGCTCCTGCCTGCTGGTTTTTCTATTCCCTCCGGGAAGAGTGGGAGGGCCGGGGAGGCGGCCGGGCGGCCGCTGCTCCGCACTGGGATTTGGGACCGCGAGGGGATTACCCGCAGGGATGGTCATGTGTTTGTGCTGTACCAGCTTCCCCGGGCCCATTCCGGCACGGGCTGACTCCCGGCTCCCAAAGAACTCCGGGCAAAGCCTCTTACCTTCCCGCGGCGCCAGCCAGGCCCCGCAGCGACTGTCACCTGCGCCGCCACCTCATCCCCGAGCCGCTCCTCCCGCGGAGCCCCCCGGCAGGGATCACGCTGGGCTTTCCCAAGGTGTTCTCCCCCTGCCACAGCAGCTCCGTGTGGGAAAAGCTCTCTCCAGCATCAAGCCTGGGAAATTGATTCGGGGACAGGCAGAGGGTGACGAGTGAGCAGGAAGCCCCAAAAGAGCCATTTTTTTAGGGTATTCCATGAAAAATTATGTTCTGATCCGTGTAGTTGCATTTCTATGTCAAGCCCAGGAACCTAAAACACGGGACACCAGGGCAGACCTCCCCAGGTTCCACTGTCCTCCTGCCCTTTCTGCTCCCAGTTTTCAGCCTCGAGACATCCCAAAGCAACAGGAAGACTTGGGAGCAGTCCCTGGATTCTCATGGATATGCTGGTTTACACCAGCAGGAGTCTGACCAGCAAATTCCTTCTCCACTCATTCCCACCACCACCACATCCCCCTTATGGCCCAGCATGGGGGACAAGGGGCAATCCCAGCTGTCCTGGGGTCACCTCACTGCCTCAGTTCCAGTATTCTATATCCCATCATCCAAGGAAAACAGGGAAACGTTCCAGACCTCTCACGACAGTTCCTCCTCACAGGCACCAAGTGCTCCATAATCAAAATCACCAGGAGTGACTTCAAAATCACCAGGAATATAGGAACAGGTTGTCCAGAGAAGTTGTGGATGACAGAGGGAGGGTTTAGATGGGATATTGGGAAGAAATCCTTCCCTGGGAGGGTGGTGAGACCCTGGACTGGATTTCCCAGAGAAGGTGTGACTGCCTCATCTCTGGAATGTCCAAAACCAGGTTAGTTGGGACTTGGAGCAACCTGGGATAGTGGAAGGTGTCCCTGCCCATGTGGGACTGGATGCTCCTTAAGGTCCCTTCCCACCCAAACCATTCCAGGATCCCATGATCACACATATCCAAACTTTCCCGTAGGCAAAACCATTCATTCCTGGTCACTCCGAACTCGGAGATTCCTGTGCACACACAGCCAAGCAACCCCTGCATGGACACATGGCTGCTCCACAGACAACATTCCCAGTGCTCCAGCCACTTGTGCTCCGTGAAAACCCGTGGAGCTGTTGGATAACCTTCACGGAAATCTTCCCCTTCTGCTGAACCAACTCTTGCCTTTCCCAGCTCCACCTCAACCCCAAACCTGCTCAACTTCCAGTGCTCGCTCTCCTTTCCCTGCTCCTTTCCCCAGTTCCCACTTCCCAGCCCCCGCCGGCCCCGCTCCGAACATCCTTCCCGCTGTACATTCTTCCCCAAGCCCTTATCTCATAAATTAGCCGGGAGAGGGATCCCAAATAGCTGAGCCGTGGCGTAAGCGTTTCCCTGAGGCAGGGGCGGGCGGGAGCAAGGGAAAGGTTGGGAGCAGGATGCCAGCCAAGGGTCAGACGCTGTCAACTCCCTCCTTTTCCTTTGAATCCAAACACAAACGCTCCAGGAACACTCCCAAACCCATGGAAATCTCTTTCCCTCCCCCTGCCAGAACCCCCCACCGGCATCCCACGCTCGATGCTCCAGGATTTTTGCCTGAGCTCTCCTCAGCAGGATGGTCCTGGGCACCTCCAAACACAGGGATCAGCTGCCACGGAGTTTGGGAAGATTCCTGGGTGGGAAGGGATGATCCATGAGGATCATACAAGTCCAACTCCTGGCCCTGCACAGGACAATCCCAAAAACTCCACCACGTGCCTGAGGACAACAAGAATCTTCCCAACACAGGAGAAGCCCAGCTTGAGGATACTCAATATGGAAAGCCAGGAGTGCATTCCCAGCACCTGTACCCCAGGAAAGCGTGAAGTTATTCCCAATGCATCTGATCCCTCAGAGGCTTTTCCCTAGCCCATCCCAAACACCAGAGCAAAGCCTGGGATCCTTCTCATCACTTTCCTGCTTCTCCATTCTCACATGCCTCAGATCTCACCCTCAAAGAGCAGACAGCCATATTCCAGGGAAATGAGGATATCTGGGAAAACAAGGATACCCAGGAAAACAAGGATATCCATGGAAGTAAATATATCCAGGAAAACAAGGATATCTAGGGATACAAGGATACCCAGAAAAACAAAGGGTACCCAGGAAAACAAAGACATCCATGGAAATAAATCTATCCAGGAAAACAAGGATACCTAGGAAACAAAAATACACAAGGAAATAAGGATATCCAGGAAAACAAGGATACCCAGGAAAACAAGGACACCCAGGGAAACAAAGGATACCCAGGAAAACAAGGAAATCCTGCCCAAGGAAACACCAAGGAAAATTCTGGGAAATTCCAGGTCCATCTCTTACAGCCGAGAAAACCAGGGGCACCAACCAGACCTGAGATTTTGGGAGAATTTGCTGCCCAAAACAAGCCTGGCTCTGCAGATGGGGGCAGCCAAATTCCAGGATTTGGAATGACCACAGGCACCAATTCCTCCTCAGCTCCACCAGCACAGCCCCCACTCCCAAACCTCTCCATGAGGAGCCCGTTAATCCCTGTCTGACACTGGGAAATGCCAAGGGCTCAAGGATTCCTCTTAAATTTTCTGGGATTGCTTACAGCAGGCTCAGATCCTGGGAAAATCAGAGTAAAGCAAAGGAATGAGAATTCCCAAATTATTCCAGGCTTCTCAGCCTGCAGGAAGAAATCTCTTCAGGGATGGGATGATCCATAAGAAGAAAAAAATATTTCACTCCAAATGAAAAATAGCTTGGAAAATGATTTCCTTATGATGGGAATTCAGTGACAAATTTTAAAGGAGTGATGAGATAATTAATTTATTCCTGTAAATTATTGCATTCTAACAGATCTATTGTTTACCACATCCAAAAACCATTAATTCCTCAGGAGGGCCAGATTCCAGAGTAAATCCAACTCCATGCCATGATTTAAGGCCCTGACCTTCACTCCCAAAAAACAGAGGATCGATTTAGCCTCAGAATTCCTTGGAGCACAACAATTAAACCGGGCACAAGAGGGAAAAACTGAGCAGCAATTCCTGGTGGCAAAACTTTCTTCTCTTTCCTTCTCCCCCTCCAGCTCCATGACAGAACAAATGCTCTGGAATAACAGTGGGAAAGGGATCGAGCTGCCCAAGCAAAGTTGTGGTCCATGGAGTATTTGGCTCAGAGAGGTTTTAAGAAGGATTTTAAAGCTGAGGGTAAGAAATATCCTTCAGGCACAGTTTCCCTGATCCTGGATTTTTACAGGGACAGGATGGTTTTGATTCAAAAGAAAAAGAAAGAAGGAGAGAGATAAAAAAACGGGAGAAAGGAGGAAGAAAAAGGGAGAAAGGAGGAGGAAAAAGGGAGAAAAGGAAGAAACAAGGAAGAAGGGAGGAAAATAGAGAGGAAGAATCCCAGGATGGCTGAGGTTGTCAGGGATGACTCTCTTGGAGTCATCTTGCTCGAGCAGAATCACCCGCAGGACCCAGAAAGAATAGGAAAATAGTAAAAGAATGAAATCTCCACATTATAATAAAGATGCTCTGGGGAGAGGGAGAAATTCCATGTCTCCAGCTGAAGAGACAGAGAGCTGGTCCATAAATAACATTGGGATGCTGAGCCAGAGCTCTGCAGGACACCCGGGAGGTGCTCAGCACCCGCAGGATGGGAAGTGGGAGAGGAGGATTTAGGAGTTTGGACCAAGTGAAATCCTAAAACCAAAGGACAGCCCAGAAGGCTGCAGGGACCATGGGCTGGGAGCGGCCGAGAAGAGCCCTTGTGGTGAGGCTTCCCATCCTCACTAATCCTGGGGCTCCTGGGAATCTGGGATCATGGCTGGAACTAACAGGGGTTGCTTTTTCCTTTGAAGAAGAGATGCCTGAGAGGTCACATGATGCCAGGAGAAAGGGAAGCAAGGAGGAAGCAGCTTGAGCTTCCACTCGCTCCCAAAAGCATGTTCTGTTCCCACTTCCCAGGACAAATCCCTTCTACCAGCCAAAGAATCCACAGGAACACTACTGTCCTGCCCCAGCTGCCTCTGGGGCTCACTGCACAATCCCACTGCTCCAAAGGGGCTCCCAGCCCCGGAGCCCACCCATGGATGGGGATCCACCCCAGGACCAGTCAGGGCAATGGAGCCTCGCCAGGATGGGCACGTTATTCCCTCAGGGGCTCATCCCAAAGGACACAGCCCGTGGCAACTAAACCTCGGCCTGGCAAGCAATCCGCTGGAAAACACGGGAGGAAAACAAAGCAACCGGGGGGAAAGAGAAGGAACCAGCCACTCCACAAGGAAGAGCAGAGCGTGCCAAGAAAGCCAGAGCAGCGAAGGGAACACAGGGCCAAGGCAGGAACAACAATGGGATCAGGCTCCCAACGCATCCCAGTTCAACCATGAGAAACCATATTTCATCCAACACAGGCCACGTTCTCTTCCCGACCACTTTTCCACCCTGGTGGGAAGGAGCGTGATCCACAGCCATGCGGTGTCTACAGGGATCCAGGCTCCAGAAAACATCAGGGATCCATAGGCAAGAGGCACTGCCATGAGCCTGCTCCTGCTCCAAGGATGGTGAGGGACATCCCAAGATCCTCGTTGGAGTTGCAGTGGGAATCTAAGGCACGGCACAACACAATTCCCAGGATATCCAGCTTGGCACCCACGGTGTGCACTGGAGGATGCACAACTACCCCTGGATTGTGCCCTGGGTCAGGGATCTGTGCCACTCCAGAGCTGGCTGGGATGGTATGGAGCCAGGCTGGGAGAGCTAGGATTGTTTAGCCTGGAGAAGGGAAAGCTCCAGGGAGACCTTGGAGCCCCTTCCAGTGCCTAAAGGGACTCCAGGAGAGCTGGAGAGGGACTTTGGCAAAGGGCCTGGAGTGACAGGAGAAGGAGGAACNTCCCTCCCTCCTTCCCTCCCTCTTTCCCTGCCCTTCCCCGCCCGCCGCTCCTCCTCCGCCCGGCGCCGCGCTCGGGGCACCCCCGCCAAGAGCCGCGGGGTTGCCCAAAAGTCACCTAAAAACTATCGCGAGGCGCCGGGAGGAACCTCCGAGCTAAAAAATCCGGTCAGGAAGCGCGGAAAAGCGGTCACAAGCCACCAAAAACCAGCCCCAAGTCACAAGGCACTAAAGCCCCAAAAGCAGGCACAAGCCATCAAAAAACAGCCACTAAAACTNCCCTGTAAGGGTGCTGAGGCCCCGAATGGGTTTCCCGGATCAGCTGTGGCTGCCCCATCCTTGGAAGCGTCCAAGGCCAGGTCGGACGGGGCTCGGAGCAACCCGGGATAGCGGAAGCCGTCCCTGCCCGTGGCAGTGGGGTGGCACTGGACGAGCCCCAAGCTCCCTTCCCACCCAGCGTAGCGCAAGCGGCGCGCCCTGCGCTGCCTCGGGGGGATCCCGGCGGCGATCCGTGCCCGCCGCGCCCCCGTTACCTTCAAAGAAGCGCTGCAGAGCCTCCGTCTCGTCCACCACCTCCATGGCTGGGCCATGCACGGGCCGGCCCCGGCTCAGTCCGTGCGGCTGCAGGGGGGCATCGCCCCGGCCCGGGGGGCCCCGCCGCGACCCCCGAGCCCCGTCCGAGCCCCGTGCGAGCCCCGCGGCCCCGCCCTCAGCGCCGGNCTCCAAAAACCAGCCACGAAAGTCCCAAAAACCAGCCAATAAAGCCCCAAAAAACAGCCACAAAAGCCCCAAAAACCAGCCACGAAAGTCCCAAAAACCAGCCACTAAAGCCCCAAAAAACAGCCACTAAAGCCCCAAAAGTCTGCGCACAAAGCACCAAAAAAACCATAAATCACCAGAAAACGAAACAAAAAAACCAGGCACAAACTACCAAAATCTGTCCAGCAAAACCACAAAAACAGCCACAAAGCACTGAAATTTGTCCACAAGGCACCAAAATCCCTCACAAAGCACCAATCCCCCCTCACAAAACGCCAAAATTCGTCCACAAAGCACCAAAATCTGCACAAAGCAAAGTCAAAAGGCACCAAAAAATCAGCCAAAAGCTGCCAAAATTCCAGCCATAAACCACTGGAAAACACCCACAAAGCACCAAAATCTGTCCCCAAAGCACCCAAATCTGTCCCCACAGTGATAAGGTGCCAAAAAAGAGCCACAAACCATCAAAAATTCAGCCACAAATGACCAAAAATCCATCCAGAAACTCCAAAAACACAGCAACAAAGTACCAAAAACCAGCCACAAAATACCAAACCCACCACAAATTACAAAAATGCAGCCACAAACCAGCAAACCTTCTCATAAAGCCAGCCCTGAGGCACAAAATCCAACCACAAACCACCAAAATCCCCCCAGAAATTCCAAAACCGGCCGCAAATCACCAGAATCCTGTTTTTAAAAAGGACACAAATCACTGAAATCCAGGCACAAATTACAAAACCAGGAAATCTCCAAAATCCAGCCTCACATTCCAGCCACAGACCACAAAGCCAACTGCAGAACACCAAAATCCAGCCACAGATCACCATAAAACAGCCCCAAACCATCAAAATCCAACCTCAAATCGCCAAAATCCAGCCCCACTTCATCCTAAACACCAAATCCAGCCCTAAGTCATCAAAATCCAGTCACAAATCAGCCTAAACCAGCCCCATACATNGCCCCCCGAGCCCCGTCCGAGCCCCGTGCGAGCCCCGCGGCCCCGCTCTCAGCGCCGGGCTCCCGGTGCCGGTGCCCAGCGCGGCCGCTCGATGCCCATCGGCGTCCGCCGAGCGCTGCCCCGGACTCGGGCTGCTGCGGCCGCTCCTCCCTCCTTCCCTCCCTCCTTCCCTCCCTCTTTCCCTGCCCTTCCCCGCCCGCCGCTCCTCCTCCGCCCGGCGCCGCGCTCGGGGCACCCCCGCCAAGAGCCGCGGGGTTGCCCAAAAGTCACCTAAAAACTATCGCGAGGCGCCGGGAGGAACCTCCGAGCTAAAAAATCCGGTCAGGAAGCGCGGAAAAGCGGTCACAAGCCACCAAAAACCAGCCCCAAGTCACAAGGCACTAAAGCCCCAAAAGCAGGCACAAGCCATCAAAAAACAGCCACTAAAACTCCAAAAACCAGCCACGAAAGTCCCAAAAACCAGCCAATAAAGCCCCAAAAAACAGCCACTAAAGCCCCAAAAACCAGCCACGAAAGTCCCAAAAACCAGCCACTAAAGCCCCAAAAAACAGCCACTAAAGCCCCAAAAGTCTGCGCACAAAGCACCAAAAAAACCATAAATCACCAGAAAACGAAACAAAAAAACCAGGCACAAACTATCAAAATCTGTCCAGCAAAACCACAAAAACAGCCACAAAGCACTGAAATTTGTCCACAAGGCACCAAAATCCCTCACAAAGCACCAATCCCCCCTCACAAAACGCCAAAATTCGTCCACAAAGCACCAAAATCTGCACAAAGCAAAGTCAAAAGGCACCAAAAAATCAGCCAAAAGCTGCCAAAATTCCAGCCATAAACCACTGGAAAACACCCACAAAGCACCAAAATCTGTCCCCAAAGCACCCAAATCTGTCCCCACAGTGATAAGGTGCCAAAAAAGAGCCACAAACCATCAAAAATTCAGCCACAAATGACCAAAAATCCATCCAGAAACTCCAAAAACCCAGCAACAAAGTACCAAAAACCAGCCACAAAATACCAAACCCACCACAAATTACAAAAATGCAGCCACAAACCAGCAAACCTTCTCATAAAGCCAGCCCTGAGGCACAAAATCCAACCACAAACCACCAAAATCCCCCCAGAAATTCCAAAACCGGCCGCAAATCACCAGAATCCTGTTTTTAAAAAGGACACAAATCACTGAAATCCAGGCACAAATTACAAAACCAGGAAATCCCCAAAATCCAGCCTCACATTCCAGCCACAGACCACAAAGCCAACTGCAGAACACCAAAATCCAGCCACAGATCACCATAAAACAGCCCCAAACCATCAAAATCCAACCTCAAATCGCCAAAATCCAGCCCCACTTCATCCTAAACACCAAATCCAGCCCTAAGTCATCAAAATCCAGTCACAAATCAGCCTAAACCAGCCCCATACATCAAATCCAGCTGCAAATCACCCAAATCCAGCTGCAGATCCAGCCCCAAATCCTGGAATCCAGCCCTAAATCCACCAAAAATTAGCCCTCAAATCACCCAAGTTCAGCTCCAAATCACCCTAAACCAGCCCCAAATCACCAAAATCCAGCTCCAAACACCAAATCCAGGCCCAAATCAGCCAAATCCAGCCCCAAAACACCCTAAACTAGCAGAAAATCACCAAAACCCAGCCCCAAATCACCCCAAAGGCAGCCCCAAGCACCAAATTAAGCCCTACATCATCAAAACCCAGCTGCACACCACCAAAATCCAGCCTCAAATCACCCTAAATCCAGCCTAAATCACCCCCAACCAACAAATCCAGCCCTAAATCATCCAAATCCAGCCCCAAATCATCCAAATCCCACCCCAAACCCCAACCCCTGCCCCCTCGGGGGAAGGCCCAGCTGTGGTTTGTTCTGCCCAGATGTTCCCACAATGCCCCCCACCCCTCCCAGCCCATAATGACTCCAATGAAATAAATAAGGGCCCGCTGGGAATAATGTCCATGAAGTTCCGAGTTCTCGGAGCGCCGGGGCCCTGCCAGCCCCAAACTGTGGGGCCTTTCTGCTGCGGGCCAGCCAGGGCACAATGAGGGATTGTCCAGCCCCACATCCCAATTGAGAAGGGCAGCTTCTCCGGGATATATAAATATATTTATCCCGCTCCCACAGCTGTGCAGTGACCAATTCTTCTCCCGGGAGAGGAGGGGGATTGAGGATTGGGGACAGTAATGGGTCTATTATTTCGGGATGGAGAGAACGAGGCCTTTTTTCTCCTCTCTCTCCACATTAAGACAATTGTTATTCCCTGCTCCCCTTGTTGCTGCTCTCAGCCCCCCGTTTCGGGCACAAGCTGCGTGGGAAGGAAGGGAAATTAAGGGAAAAATGGATTTTTCCCGGGAAGCCGAGCGCCAGCCCAGCCTAAACCCTGTTAGATGTTGGTCCATAATATTTTAATTAAATAAAGATTAAACCCAGCACTAAAGTCAGAATTGGACTGGACGATCCTTGAGGGCCTTTTCCAGCTCAGGATACTGAATCCTAGAATGCATGATTCTCTCATTTAGAATCCTGGAATCCATGGAATCATATCCCATACTTCTATGGATTCATAAAATAATTTGATTTGTAGAATCACATTCCATGATTCTATGATTCAGAATCCTGGAACGGTTTTCCTTGAGGGGGAACTTAAAGCTCATCCATGGAATTATTCAGCTGAGAAAAGCTCCAGGCCATGAGAACGTGCTTTACAATTCCAAAGCCATGTCCCTGCGTCCCTCACCCTGCAGGACACTGGGAAAATCCCAGCCTGGACTCACCTTCCTTGCAGAAAGTTCCCAGCATCCAAAGGGCAGATTTCCACACTATTCTGGCTCAAATATCCTACATAATTGAATATGTGGGATATATTCTTGACTGAGAGCATTCATTTTCCTCTTCTATCCCTGTAATTCCCATCCACTCCC
Organism: Irena cyanogastra; assembly: GCA_013397155.1. Taxonomy (NCBI): domain Eukaryota; kingdom Metazoa; phylum Chordata; class Aves; order Passeriformes; family Irenidae; genus Irena; species Irena cyanogastra. Next base: position 267,360 of record VWZV01000393.1, on the reverse strand, counting down.
AAAAATTCCCTTGTACTCAATTTTGTTTGAACTAAAATCCTTTTTATACGGCAGGATGACTTTAACTTGGGATTACTCAAAGCATCAAGTTCCTTCCACTGAAGGACAGATTCCTAGAACTGATCTTGAGGGACAGGGATCATGAAATCCTAGAATGCTTTGGGTGGGAAGTGACCTTAAAGCCCACCCAGTTCCACCAACACTTCCACAAGTTCCTGCCTGTGACAGCATTGGACCACATAGCCGGGTCCAAGGAGGATCAGAAGATTTGGGAGAGGATCTTGAGCCTGGATTTGGATCCCTCTGGATTGACCATGTTGGACTTGGCCTGGGATTCCCCATCCTAAAGTGTAAAGTCCTGTGGAGCAAATAATTTACAATAAAAATAGGACACTTGCCTCCTTTCCTTAGGGACAATGTCAACATTCCCACATCCCAGCCTCTTGTGAGATAGCTCTGGAGTGCCACATGCCCCTTATCAGACAGGAAAATCCCTTTGGGAATGGCTCCTTAAGGATTCAAATCCTCAAATTTGAGGGTTCTGCCCTCACAGAGTGGCTGCCATTTCTGGAACACCCTCCTCTGGACATACCCTAAGGAATCTTTGCTCCTTCCCATCTTTTCTCCTTCCCTGGTACCTAAATCGAGGTGTGGATGATCCACGTCCTTTTCACCTGAGTTTTCCTCCTGCCTCCCAGTCCTGCTCAGCTCCCACCCCCAAGGAATGCTGCTCTTTCCCTTCCCAGACCTGATTAAAGGGAAAAGACTCATTGGAAAAACACACCAAGGGATGGAGCCAACCTCATCCATATCCAGCTCCCTTCCTGCACTGAGCTGGGAATGCAGCACTTCAGGGACAGACTTGTGTGATCCTCAAAGGATCCTAGAGAGCTCTGAATCCCAAAAAACCAAAGGTATTGCTTTGATCCATAGGGAGGCAGCTCCAGTGGATCCAAACCCACTCCCTCATTGGTCTTCCTTTCTCCCGCCCTCCACATTTCCCACATTTCTCCCCCTTCCCAACCCCCTCAGGGTCATGCTCCCTGCAAACCCTGCTCTCTCTATCCCACGTGGCTCACTGGCAGCACGAGCCAGGAAGGGCTGGAGGGATATGACTCGGGATATTACTCATGGAAGGTGCGGCCGGGGCTCCCTCCAGCGCCGAATTTCAAAGTCCAGTTTCCAACAAAACAATAATTCAGGAATTTCCCCCTCCTTACCCCATCCCTCCCCACATCCCAACCTCCAGTTGAGATTCCCAGGCATGACTGGAAGGATTTGGAGTCTGTTTTTAACCTTTTCCCACCAGCTCTGACACCTCGGTCTCTGGAAAGGCGCCAGAATCATTGATCTGGCTCACATGAAGCTCAGCCGAGCAGGGATATTGGATCCAGGGATATCCAATGGATATAAAATCTATTTCTCCTGGTGGGATCATGTCCCAGAGAAGCTGCTGTGTCGCTGTTGGAGACACTGGAATACTTGGAATCTCCTACTCACAAACCACCCCAATCCAGGCACAAACTCCCCAAATCCCAGATGATTTGGGTGGGAAGGGACCTCAAAGTTTATCCCATCCCATCCACTGCCATGGGCATCTACACCTTCCACTATCTCAGATTGCTCCAAGCTTTGTCCAGCCTGGACTTCCAGGGATGAAGCAGCCACAGCTTCTCTTGGGAAATCCTTTCCAACCCCCGGGAAGCTCCCACCCTGCTGGAGGCGGAAGCAGAGCTCCCTGTGTTATCTCCTCTTGGCAGGAGACCTGTGCGGATCAATCCCTCCCTGGTTATCCATTAACTCCAGAGGGTTCGTTCCCCAGACGGAGAGAACACCTCCATTGATTTATAAAGGAATCAAGGACCGTCCCCAGGGAGGAACACACACGTCCTGGAGACCTTAACATCCCGGGAGACCTCTGGAGCTGGAAGTGCAAGGACTCAACCCAGGCCTGGAGCAGGGAAGGGTCACCCACCCACTCCCAATAAGGACATCCAGGCTCCATGGAAAACCCCTGTCCACTCTGCCAGGACAAACAAGGCCACAAGGACTGGACGTGCTTTCCAAGGAAGTTCTGTGGCAGGAAGGATGATTGCTGGAAAATCCAAGGAGACATTGCTGAGGAGGCAGGAAAATAAAAATGCTGCTGAAACAGGCCAGGAATTACATCTGGACCATCACCCTCAGATCATCGTTTCCTTTCCCTCTTTTCCAATGGAAATACAACCTGGAATCCTTGGAAAAACCCTGAGGAACCATTCGTGCCATGCTGGTATCCACTGAATTAATTAACAATTAGATCCCAGCTTTAGTTAATTAAATATTCCCATTATTTTCCCTCGTTTTCTTTGCTTGCTGGGGAATGCAAAAATTGTTGGAAAATCTGGGGGTTTTTGTGGCAACAGTTTGTTTTTTTTTATAGTTCCAGATACTTTCTCAATGGATTGGAAACAAGTTTTCTCAATAAGCTGGGATTTTTTCCTAAGGCCACCAACACACCCAGCAGCTGGAGAATCTCCCTGGAAAACACAACTACATCCCTAAGGAAGGCTTTTAATAGGTTTTATAGCAGCATCCCCCACTCCTGCTGTGTCCACATCCATACATTTTCATCCTTAAAAACTGAATTAAAGCAGCCTCTCCTAAGCATGGATTATTCCGTGTTTATCCAAGGATAGCAGCCAGAGCTGGATGCTTTCCTTCCCCAGGAGAGGAAGGGTTTCCAGAAGAGCCAATATCCTTTTATGAGGCTGATATAGCTCCGAGTAGGGAAAAAAAAATCCCACAAAACCATCCTCAAACATCAGGCACTTCAACATTCCAGCACTTTTTATAGGCACTTTTATAGGAACTCAGTAGTTCAGCCACCTTTGAGCTCTTAATTCCCTGATAGTCCCTTCAGGAGCAGCCATAAAAACAATTCCATGCAGCCATTAATAGGATTACACACTTCCAGGCATTCTTTTTCTCCCTGGATTTCTCCTGGCTGGTCAGTGAGCTCCAGGACTTCTCCTGCCCTTAACTCCCTGACCCTGTAAGCCATGAATGCAGCTTTTCCCTTTTCCAGAAAATGAATTATGTGGAATTATTCAGGTGGGAACAGCTCTCAGGCAGTGAGATCCTGCTTTACAACTCCAGAACCATGTCCTGCAGGACACTGGGAAAATCCCAGTTTGGACTCACCCGACTCACAGAAGGATCCCAGCACCTTTATGTTCATCCAAAGGGGAAATCTCCACACTGCTCAGGCTGGAATATCCAACAGACTGAATATTTGGGCTATATCCTCGACTGAGAGCACACATGCTCCCTGTCATTCCCATCCACTCCCAAAAAATTCCCTGTTTGCACTAAAATCCTTCTCTTTATAGGGCTGGTTGAATTTAACTTGGAATAACTCAAAGCATCCAGTTACTTCCTTAATTTCCTTCTCCACAGAAGGAGAGATTCCTAGAACTCATCTCAAGGGATGGGGATCATTGAATCCTGGAATGGTTTGGGTGGGCATGGACCTTAAAAATCCAGTTCCATCCCTGCCAGGGGCAGGGACACCTTCCACTACTTCCAGGACAACTTCTAGCCTGCTCCAACCTGGCCATGGGATGGCAAATCCACAACCTCTGGATGTTCCTCCAAGTGTTTTCCCGCTCCAAAGGCTGAGATCCAGAGCAGAGAGAATTGGAGAAGAAACAACCAACCCCCAGTGATTCCCTGGATCCTTCCCAAGAGCCATACATCCAATTCCTGGTGTCCTTCCCAACTCTCCCAACTCACTCACCACCCTTTAAGGCAGAAACCTCAGGCAATTCCCAACCATCCATGTCCAGACATCCTTGGGAACAGTCACATACTCCAGCCATGCTTCCAACATCCATTTTATACAGAGTGCCATAGAATATACAGAAAATTTATATACATCCATGTTTCTGGAATTAGGTTATAATTCATCCGGATTTTTCTTTACAGCGGGATTAGTTGGGATCTTTCGTACAGAGGTACAAAAAAAGTCACATGGAGAATGAAGGGCACATGAGGAGTGCTTGAGTTTCCTTGGAATCTTCATGCTGGGGCAGCTCGGAGCAGGGATTCAGAGGGCAGCATTCCCAGGATGAGCATGGGGACGCAGGATGCTAGGCTGTTTTCCCCCCCAGTTGCATATCCAAGTGCTCCGAGCCCTGCCAGAAGCAGTAGGAGTGCCTCAGAGCTCCCTGGAAGGGCTGGTTCTCCCAAAAATGCCAAAGGCTTCAGCTCTAAGGAGGCAATTAGGATCCAGCAGGAGATGAATCTGGAGGTATCCTGCTCTGAGCTGCCCCAGCACGAGATGGGACACAGGTGACAGGCAGGAAGGGCTTTTCCAGAGAGGCAGAGCCAAAGGAAAGAGCTCGCAGGGCTCAACATTCCAGACAGGGAGGCACAGCCCATCCCCAAACATCCCTGTGCCATTAGGAATTCCACTTAGCGCCAGGACAGGAGCTCAAGAGTATTCCCTGGACTTGTGGAGGGAAAGGTGGGAAAGCTGGGGCTGCAGGTGAGGCCACTTTGCCACCACCGAGCGCTGGGGACATCCTGGGAAAGGAGTTAGGACCCAAAGGGTGTGGCAGTGTCCTAGGAAAAACCCCTGCCAGGATCCGTTTGCACACAAATTTGCCAAAAGTGGATATCCCAGCAGGACAGGCCTGTGCCACCCCCACCTGGGAGTTCCAACTCTGAGCCATCAGAACTGCACAAAGCCCAGGATGGGAAGCAGGGAAGTGGAATCCAAAGAAAAACCAACATCAAGGCTGGTTCCTGTGCTGCAAGGATTTTCAGGAATCAAGAGGTGAAGACAGGAAGAGGTTCCCCTCTTCCCACATGTGTGCTGGGAAGGTGGGAAAGTCAGGACACGCAGCGTGGTGTGACACGGTGATGTCAGAGGGATTGGACACAACAAGGAAAGCAGGAAAAATTCCCAGGGAGCTTACCTTTGGAAGGGGGCTGCTCCAGAGCCAGGGAGAAACTTGGTGTGAGTTGGAGGAAATTGGCTGCCTCAGGTCAAGATTTGCTTTTGGCACTTGGATACGACCTCAGGCAGCAGGGAAAAGTGGGAAGATGTGGGAAGTCCTGGCTGAGGCAGAATGGGAGAGCTCAGGAGCAAGGGCAGCTCCTACCAGGCCTTGGCCACACTTCCGTACTCCCAGAGAAGTAGGGAAGTGAGGTGGGAGATGTCTGATCCCAGAAATTGGGACCTGAAGCCAGGGAGAACAAAGGCACAAGAGGTACGAACTCAAAAAACATGGAAAAACAATGGGAAGGGAGACAGCAAAGCATTTGGAGGCTGATGATGATTTCCTATGACAAAGCAAGGAATTGCCCTAATCCTTGGCTGTTCGGAATTTCCATCCCTTAAGCAGCTCCTCGGAGCTGGAAGAAGGGGAAGGACATCAGTGACTGCTGATCCAGCCCCCTTCCCATCCCTCTCTCAATCCGTAACTCCCCTGTGGATCTGATTGGAGAGCAAAGGACTCCCAGACTGAATCCCAGCTTCCAGCTGCAATATTCCCTCCTCTCCTCCTTCCCACAGCTGCCAAGGATGGGCAGTGTTTGCCTCCAGCAGGATCCATGCAGCACTGCTTCCTCCACGCAGGAGCCATGAGAGGGAGCTTTGGCACAAGAAATGAGGCTCTTCCTGAAATCCAGCAGCTCTTTCCAAAAATCAGCACTGCACAGGCTCTGGGAACAAAGCAACAAGCTCAGTTCCAGGCAGTGCTTTCCAATTGCTTCCTTCAGAGGAATTTCTCAGCAGAGCAATCCATAGAGAGGTGCTGCTGGAATTCCAACCTTCCCTTTCCTGCAGCACCATAACACTGCAAGCAGGGAATCACAGAATTCCAGAATCATTTGGAAGCTCCCACCCGCTGCCATGGGCAGGGACATCTTCCCCTAGCCCAGGTTGTTCCAAGCCTTATCCAATCTGGCCTGGAATATTTCCAGGAATGAGGAATCCACACCTCCCTTGGTAATGTTTGGATGTTCCTCAAAGGCTGCAGTTACAACCACTATCCCTAAACCCATTGGAATGAAACATTCCTGCTCCTATCCTGCAAAGCCAGAATGTCCTACTGCCAAGGGAAGAATATCCCAGAATGTATAAGGATAAACTCAGCATGGAGGGGCACTCCAGCCCAGCAATTCCCAAGGCAAACACAGAAGGGCTCTGCTGCCCATGGAAATTCAATGGAGGCTCTTGGATACAGCCTCAAAACACAAATTCAAACACATCCATTCCAGCAATAATTAATCCCACCTAATTCCCATTGCTAGGAGTAATCCTGATTATTCCTATGTCCCAATTTGTAAATGAAAGCTGTGTGGGCGAGTCCATGGAAATAACATTATCTGCCTGCAGGAAAAGAGCAGCAAAAGCTGGGAAGACATCAAAGTGCATGGAGAATGTGTTAGATACTGATCCTGTATCCCCACGCTTGGAGCTTCTCCTCATTCTTACGTGCCCTTGGAAACAGATTTCCCACTTTAATCCTGCTTGGGACCATCAATGATTCCTGGAATCTAAGATCCTAAAAGAATAGAAGTGGGAATCACTGGAATTCTATATCCACACTCCCCACCCTCTGCCATCCCAGCCCTCTGCAGAGACCAAAAAAAGTTCCAAAAAAGTTCCAAGAATCTCATTTAACTGCTTTGGAATAGTTTTCCCATGTTTCCTATGTGCTACCAGGGATGTGTAATGAGCCACCAGCACCCTGAGAGAAGGGAGGAATGAGGTGGCTCCTGAAATAGGTGAGAGGAACAGGGAGCAAAGAAAAGAGGGAAGTTTTAGGAGGAAATGAATATTCCAAATGGAGAAGGCAGTCCTGAACGAGAAGGAATAATGATAAATATTGGAAAAGGGCCAATATATCCTCAGCACTGCAGGAACCTTCCCAAATTTTTGGCACTGCTGCAATGAAAGCAACAATAAAATCAATTTATTGGTGCAGAAGAGCCTCAGCTCCATTCCTCTGCCAAGAAAGTCTTGGAAGAGTATGTGTTGGAAAGGACCTTTAAAAGTCACTCAGTCCAAGGAAGAAGGATCAGAATGGATTTTAAGGATGAGGCATGGAATGGGTGACCTGTTGGCTGGTCTGGGATCTGGGGTGTCAGGCACTTCCAGCACTGCCTCTGCATAGGGTGCAACATTGGAATATCATGGGAATATCCGAAGACCAGAAGGTACAAAGCTGAAGAGGAAGAAACAGAAGCCAAAAGATTTGGAAAACTGGAGATGCTTCATATTTCCAAATACAGAGCAGGAAGAGAAAGCGGGAAGTGTGTACAGTACAGATGAAGGAGGTAGCTGCAGCTTTAACATTTATTTCAGCCTTCCAGGTGTGCTTTTCCAGGAAGATATGGGAGATCAGCCTTTCCAAATGCCCAGATAGCAAAGGAGTGATGGGAATGGAGACACAGAATGCTGGGGATCAAGACACAGTAATGGGGATCAAGACACAGAGACATTTAAAGCAGAAATAATTCCAAGAACGTGGATTTCATTTGGGAGGACTGGGATCAGATCTGTTTGTCAACAAAAACCAGAAATTATCCATGATGGAATACAATGAGAACATTTGAGGGGCTCTTTTGTGCCTTTACTCCTTGACCTGTGGCAAGCCCAGCTCCCAGGAATTACGTATTTCCAGGTTTTCCAAAGTCCAGTAATCAGAGAGCAAAAAAACTGCAGCATTCCAGACTGCTTCCTGTCAGGGCAAGGGAAGGCCATTCCTATGGGATACAGTTCCAATGGCACAAAGAAGGAAACAGTCACCCAAGGACTGAGTCTTCCAGGACAGGGAGAGGAACGTCAGGGAAGGGACTTTCTAGTGCAACATTTGAGCCATGGAACATCAGCAGGTTCCCACTGGAATCATTTTAGGAGGGAGATATTCCACTTTTCCTCACCTGGAGGCACCTCCCACCAATAGTTCCATCTAATCCCAGGTATCCATGTCGCTCCCAGGGACGGAGATGATCCTTTTCCTTAGTGTTTTAAAGTGCTTTGCAGATCCCAAGCTCTGCCTTAGTGCTAAGGGTTAATTCCTGCTGGGAATAAGGGCAGGAATGAGCTCCTTATCCCGACTCCTGGGCCAGAAGGGGAGCTAGCCCGCTAGCCCCGGCCTCCCTGCCCCTCAGCTCCCCTTTTCCCCTCAAACCTTCCCAGATTTTTGTGCGTATTCCTGAAAAATCACCTCGGTAGTGTTTCCTGAGTGCAGGAATTCCTCCTTACCCTGTGCTGTGCTCCCGAACCACCTGCTCCCTGCTCCTTTTTTAAGGACGTACAAAAACAAAAAGAACTTCTGGTTGCTCAGAATAAAAGGATTTTTCCTTCTCCAAATCCCTCTGAATCCAGAGGGGCTTCCTCCCCCTGATTCCACTCAGGGAAAGGTCACCTTTGGAACCTTAAACCACAGGGATAATGTTTTCCTGGCCGCTTGAAGCACTTCTGAAGGCTCTGAAACGGGAAAGGAGCAGGGGCTGGAGCATCTCACGCTAGATGGAGTGGGATATCAGCACTTGGACCCAAAATTCAGTGGAATTCCGTGCACCCAGGATTATTTACATCAATGCACAATGGTTATAAAGTGCTCCTCAATGGCATTGGATCCCACTGGCTCCTGGGAAGCACAGCCCTGACCCATCCCAGAGCTTCCACAGCCCATACGGAGAACAGGAAGCCGGGGATTTGCCAGGAGCTGAGCCCCTGGAAAGCACAGCATCTTCCCACAATGGAAATAGCACTGCTAAGGAGGGGAAAAGGGAGCAACCACAGAATTCTAAGGAAGTTAAACCAGGAATTTCTTTTCCAGGGAGGGAGGATGGAGCTCTGGGGAGAGCCACCTGTAACTGCTGAGCTTTGAGAGGGAGTTGTGGCAATTCAAGGCCTTTTCCAGGTCCCAAGAATGTTTCATTTCCTAGGATAGGTAGTTTTCCTCCTGCTCCCATCATTGGAAAACCTGCCTGGAGAGGCAGAGCAGGCTCCTCTGGGCCCAGAGACTCAGGTAGTTTTCCTAACTTCCTCAAGATTTCCTACATGAAATTGTGCAGGTGGGAAGAGGGGGCAGGTGGTTACCCACGAATCCAAGCCACTTGGGAAGCAGGGGGCTTGAAATTCTGCCTGCCCATCCTCTCTTCCCTCAGTCCCCAGAGGGAAGGAGAGGATGACCATGGATTTTCTTTTGGGAAAGCCTCCCTATTTCCTTAATAAATACCTTCCAACCAGCTCAGCAGCTCTGTAAACATACAAGAGATTGCAACACTGGGGAAAAGTCCATCTTTTCCCTGAATTCCCAATGACAGAGGCTGGCACTGATCCGCAGATGCTGCATATGGGCGGTGTGAGGACCCCCAGGGATGCAGGAGAGCCTCCCAGACTCTACAAGGGCCTGGAAAATAATGCCAGGTGCATCTTGCAGTTGATCCATCCACATCCATGCAGCTCTGAGATGAGAATCCTGGCAGTCCCATGGGAATGTCGCCAGCTTGCAGCGGTCCAGGGAACTGAAGAGTGATGGGGGTGATATCCAGGAGAACTTTCTGCCAAAGGCAGAGGGATTGGGCTCTTGGGAGCAGCGTCCTTCCCTCTCAGGAGTGCTCGGGGAGAGAAACCATGGTGCCAGCCCCATTCCTGCTGCGCCTGGCTGGGAAGGGGAGATGGGATTTGGGGGGAATACAGCCCCAATGGCTTTACAACAGGAGTGTCCTACAAAAGCAATCCCCATGGAAGTGTGCCGAATTGGATCTTGGGCCGGATCCGTGGTAGTGCAACAGGGCCCAAAGTCTCAATCCGCCCATTTCCCAAACCATCGGCTTGGTCCCGAGTAGAGGGATCTGGCCCGGCTCCCTCCTGCTTCCATCTATCCAGGTATCTCACTCCCAAACTCAGCAGGTGCCCCAGGGCAAGGAATCTGCCTCTGGAATGAGACAGGCTGAGGTAGGGAACTTTAGTGCCTCAGACCCTCTCAGGCCCCGTGGGGCAAAGCTTCTCCCAGCTCCAAGCACAGAATTCCAGCACAATCCATTCTCCAGACACCATCACTGTGTCACCCTAGAAAGGATTTTTCCAGCTGTCTCCTCTGATCCCAACTGCCTGATGACAGCCTCCTCCATGGATTATCCCACTGGGATCATTCCACCCCTTTCCCCTGCACTAAAGGGCCGAAATCATGAGGTCGTCCTGCTTGGCAGGGCTGGTTACGTGTCCGGAGGGGGTGGAAGTCCGGATTTTGTCTGTGGCCAGGCATTCCTGGCTGCTCACACCCGTGGGAGTGATATCCATGAGTTCTCCGGATGAACTAAGGGGGAAGGAGGGTGACACGGAGATTCCTGACGAAGGATCCGTCGAGCCCGCAAACAACCTCGGGGGCTTTGGGACTAAGTTAGGCTCGTACTGTGCCCTCAGCAGGATCTCCTGATCGCTGACAGATTTGGGAATCTCAGCAAAGTCGCTGGAGCTGTCCGACACCATCATGCAGTAAATGTCCTGGAAGGAGCTGCTTTTGCTGTCCAGGTTGAAGAGGCTATCGATGAACTCGGCGAATTCCAGCACCTGGGGACTGGGAACGTCGGCCAGGCGGCCGTTGTGGAGCAGCGGCTCCTCCCGAGGGGACGAGGACGCGTGCTCCCCGTCGCTCCCGGTGCCCTCGGCGCTGCAGCGGCGCTGGGGGGTGGTGCCGCCGCTGTTGAGGACGTTTTCCGGGGGCTGCGTCTCCTGGGAATGCTTGGAGAGGCTGTCAGCAGCCAGCAGCTCTGTCCGGGAGCTGAGGGAAGGGTTTTCCTCGGGGATAACAGGGTCTATATAAAAGCAATGCGTCTCGTCCTTCTCCATGACCGCATGGAGGCTGGGGGAGCCCCGGATGCTCCGGAAACCGGAGGAGCGCCGGGAATCGAAGCTGTAGATGGATTCGTTGTCTGAGAGGCTCTCCATGGTGGCCAGAGGGGCGCGGCGGTCCTGGAGCTCCACGGAGAGACGTTCCTTAGTGTCCAAGAGAAGCAGCTCCACAGGGTCCTTCTGTACAGGAGAAAGCGGCTTCGTCTCATAGAATCCCTCCAGGCTGATTTCCGAATGGGATTTGCTCCTGCAACGGGAAACAGAGAACACACAAGGCTGCAAAATTCCAGAACAGCTAGAGGATCCAAGGGTTTCTCACACAGCTCCTCCAACCAGAGGCATCCACAGCTCCTGGGATCTCTTCTTACTCCGTCCTCCCAGCTGGAAATATCACAAATGGATTCTCCCTCTGCAAACTCCAGTTTTTGCCTTTCTCCCTTTTTTCCTGGCCCACTGAATCCTTCTCTCTTGTCCAGAGAGGCTGTGGACTATCCCTGATGGTGTTCCAGACTGGACAGGGCTTGGAGCAACCTGGGCTGGTGGAAGGTGTCCCTACCCATGTCGGGGGCTGGACGGGGTGATCCTTAAACCCCTTCCAAACCGAACCAAATTTGGCTCCAAGTTTTACCTTGGGAAAACCTCACCTGTCTGGATAAGGAGAAAAGAGGAAGTCTCTTCCATACCTTTTCCTGACCTTACTGCAGTCAAATTCCTAAGCAACACAAAGGATTTTCCCCCCCCCAACATTCCTCAAGACAATTCCCACAAAGGCCCATGGATCTGTCTTTCCCACAAACATGGATCACAATGCTCCAAGAGGAAGAGGACCCACACCTGGAGCCAATATTGCATGTAAAATCTCTCCTTACTTGGTACTGCTGTTCCTTCTGTCCACTGGGATGGCTCCAGCTCCGATCTGCACAGAGGGGCAGCTGGGCAAGGGCTGGCTCTGGAATATCAGCTCTGGGGTGAGATCCACTTCCGTAGGACTCACCATCACTTTGGCTGCAGAAAGCAGAGCTGTTTTCCCCTTGTTGTAGTTCTCCAAGACCTGTCCAAGGAAAGCAGAGGAACAGCAGGGATTGACTGGAGGCTTTCAAACAGCTGGGTTGGCCTCTTTCTTCCCAGACACTTCTGGAAGCACAGGGAGATAAAGGATTAGATGGATAAATCCTGACACATTCCTGGATGTCATCTGGGCGCCAATTCAATGGCAGCTCCTGGAATGAACCATCACCACCCAACCTCACGTGATTCTGATGTTAAATTTGGAAACAGGAGCTTCTGGGACTGTGGGAATTCCATTGCCAGACCTAATCACACTCCACTCCAATACCCTGTGCAAGACTGACCAGGAGCATCTCCTTTCCTCCTCTTCTCTGAAATAAATGGCCTGGTGTATTTAACCAGTAGCATTCCCAGGCTAAGCCTGCCTGTCCCAGTGTTTTTTGGGATGACAATTCCCTGCCTTACCTTGTTGAGCCCTTCCATGACCACGTAGGGGAGGTGTTCGTGCAGCATGGCCGGGGAGATGATCACCTCGTTGAAGGCCTTGTTGTCCCCCCAGATGGCAAAGTAGGTGGGATCCTCCTGCTCACAGCAGCTGGAAAAGGGGTCCAGACAACAGGGAAAACAGGATGGAAGAGCAGGGCAGTGTTTTGGCATGTGAAAACAGCAGGATGCAGAAGGAGAAAAAGAGGAAAAACAGAGAGAGGAGCTGTTAAAATGCATATTGCTCCTAAATCCTGCATTATCCAACAGGGACATGATTATCCATGGGCTACTCATCATCTAAAGAGGAAAAGGACTTCGGACAAGGGCCTGGAATAATGGGAAAAGTGAGAGTAGCTTTAAGCTGAAAGAGGGTGGGTTTAGATGGGATATTGGGAAAAAATTCTTCCCTGTGATTGTGCAGAGGCCCCGATACAAGTTTTCCAGAAAAGCTGTGTTCCAGGCCAAGCTGGATGGGCTTGGAGCAACCCAGAATGGTGGAAGGTGTCTCTGCCCATGGCAGGGGCTGGAACTGGATGATCCTTAAGTCCCTTCCAACCCAAATATTACAGCATTCCATGTGCTGGTTTAGATATTGGAAGAAACTCTTCCCTGTGAGGGTGGTGAGACTGGAAAATTGGGATGGATTTCTAAGAGAAGCTGTGGCTGCCCCATCCCTGGAAGTGTTCAAATCCAGGCTGGACTGGGCTTGGAGCACCTGGTCTGCTGGAAGGCATCCCTGCCCATGATCTCCACAGTCTCTTCCAACCAAACCATTCCATAACTCTGCCAGCACAGACACAACCACTGTCCCTGTGAGACAGTAGGGAAGAAAACTCCCTTCTCCTTGTGCCAGGGAGAGTTTTCCAGCAAGAACTCCAGCAGGAATTGCAGGACTCACCAGCACTGCTCGGCAGGGTGGTTGTGCACCACGTGGATGATGCGGCCGGGGGGGTACAGGGGGGTGCTGGCACTCAGGGCAATGGTCAGGTCACTGGGATGTGTCCAGAGCCGGTTGCTCGTCACCGAGTTCTCCTCCGGCTCCTCGGGAAGCTCGGATTTGGGAATGCACTTGGTAGCCCCCACAATGATCCGCCACTGTTCCCCACAAAGAGAGAGAGAGAGAGAAAGAGAGAGAGAGAGAGAGAGAGAGAAGAGGGAGGATTTGAGGAGAGAAAGGCAAAAAAATAAAAAAAAGCAGAATTGCCTTGTAAGACTTGAGAGGTTTAAAGAATTCCAGAGGCAGGAGATTCCCTGTTTTCTTTCCCACAGGAGGGATTTGCCTAAGGAAGGTGTGTAAAACACCAACAGAGATGTCCAGGAAAAACACAGTGACACTGGGAATAAATAAGGAACAATACAAGGACAGGAAAACAGGGAAGTTGTATACAGAGATGATTCAAATGTTTCTGAAAGTTGATTTTCCTTTCCCAATTATATACCCTCTCCAGGTAAATTCCATCATGTGTTATCCTTAAAACTCTTTGTATTTTATGGTTTTTTCCATCTTGGTGCAATGGTAAAGACTGGGGAGAGACAACTTCCCAAATTTCCTATCTCCAAGACATGAGCAGACCATTTGTCCTGGAACAGCATCACCCCAACATTCTGACAAGCACAGCAGCTGTTGTACTTCCAGCCTGTTCCCAGTTTTAACTGGCCAGGAAAATCCACACTTAGAATACAGACTTTAAAAGAGGCTCAGACAGAAAATTCCCTGCTCAGTTATTTGGGATCTGTGATGGTGAAGTTTCAGCAAGTGAGGTAGAATGATCCCACTGAGCTCTCCAGCTCTTTCCATCATTCCTCTGGTTCCCTAAATAATGATCCTGAGGAGACCTGGAGGAAACCCACCCTTCCTGCCACTAAAATTCCCCATCCCTGCTCAAAGATGTCTCCAGGTGTTGGTTCCTCCCTCTTACCTTTGGTTTGGTGCTTCTTTGGAGAACATCCAGAAGCTGCCGGCGAAATCCCTCCAGCTGAGAGAGCCCGATCCTGGAAGAGAGGAAGATGTGATCATGGAAAAGAGGAAGATGTGACTCTGGAAGAGATTAAGATATGATTCTAGAGAAGAAGAAGTGAGTCTGGAAAGGAAGAAAATTATGGATTATGGAAGAGAGGGAAATGCATTCACAACACCTGGGCAGGGAACAGGACAAGAAGGATATGGAGCACAGAAAAATAAGGCATTGTGTTTAAAAGGACACACTATAGGGATGCAACATGGAGCAGATGGATTCAGAGGGACATAACCCAGGAGCAGGAGCCAGGAGTGAGAGGTCCCAGGGAATTACCAGGACAATAACCAGGATAAGATCAGTCAACAGAGAAGGAGGCAGGTGAGGAATGAAGATGGCACAGAACAGGTGAGTTGGAAAAGTGTCCTGGAGCTGAATGACACCACTGAGCAGATAACAGGATGGTAAGGATCATGGCATCCAGGTAAATCCCAGGCTGCCTGGCTCCCATTCCAAATCCCTGCTCAGCAGAATGTATCCCAGGAGATGAGGAAGGTGAGGAATGCCAAGGCACAAGGAATGAGCTGGTTTGGCGATGAGGTGACATGGAACAGGGATTTTGGGACAAACTGGTCCAAATGAGGTGGCAGCACATTCAGAACAGGGCCAAGGTAACACAGGAAACAAGCAAGGTGGCACACCTGATATTCCAGGTACAGCAAGGAAGGATTCCAGAGGTAGGACATTCCCCTTTTTCTTTCACACAGGAAGGATTTGCCCATAAAAACCCCGACAAAGATGTCCAGGAAAAACACAGTGACACAGGGAATAGGGAAGATAAACAGGGAACAATAAAAGGACAGGAAAATGAGGAAGCTGGAGACAGAGATGATCCAAGTGTTTTGGACAGGAAACAGATGATTTGGGACAGAACAGCAGAGATTCATCAAGGAATTCAGACAATTCTCCACTTGCCTGGGCACCAGATCTTTGCCAAGCACCACTGCAGTCACAAACTCCTTGGAATACTCCATGGCATCCTCACTGGAAGAGAAACAGGAGCAAGAAGAAGCAAACAGTGTTTCATTCCCTGTTCAGTGTCAGGGAAAGCAGGGGCACAAACCCCAATCCAAGCTGCTCCAGGCTCTGGGGATTTGTGCCTTGTGAAAGAAGAGCCTGGTCTCCACATCCCATGGCCCAATCATTCCCCTGCACATGACTCTGGATATAGCTGGGAAAGGAAATGCTTGAACTCAATGCCTCATAGTCATTTTCCAATAGTTTGGGAATGGTGGGACAGCCAAGGAAGAAGGTATTTCATGTTCCTGAGGCTACAATGTAGGATGAAATACTCCAATATTTGTGAGAATCCAAAGGGCAAATTTCTGCAGCAACCTGACTTCCAAGACAAGAAGAAAGAAATCAAGATTCCCACTCTGAGTTTCCTGGAGATATTCCCAACCAGTTACCATGGACAAAGGCTGCCTCACTGACCTAGAGATGATCCCGGGCATGACACAAGACAGGTGCTAACAAGGGATCCAGTAGTGGAAGTTTGGAGCAGAAGCTTGTACAACTCTCCTGAAATATCCTCCTCTGTAGCTCTGTGGCTGCAGAAGACCCAGGAATACTACCAAGGAATGCCAGCATCCAGATTCAGCAGCTGGATGGTTTAAAACCCTTGGCTGCTCCTGGAATATGATGCAGGAACTACCATGAGAAGCTTCTCATGATCTATAGCTGATTCCAAGGATCCCCATGGTGTCTGTCAGGACTAGGAAGACCTTCCCTCACTTCCCAGCAATCCAATGGGATGTTTTGTTTGGGAATGACATGACCAGAAGGTCTGTTCCCATTTACAATGGGAGAGATTCACGATTCATCTCTCCCTGGTTTTGCCCCATGGCCAAGGGAGAGAAACTAGAACAATCCCTGTGAGCAATTTTAGGCTGCAGAATGACAGAAATCACATCCCAATTCCAATTTCTTTGGAAAAGGAGTCCAAACAACTGGATCAGCTGCTGCAGACACCTGCTTTTGGTCAAGTATCTCCCTTATTTCCATCTATTCAGTGGGAGTGGGCAGAGAGTAAGGAAATTAGACCCATTTCCCATTAAATTTAGAGCCATGGATAATTCAGTTAGAAACCAGAATATCTGGGAAAGCAGCCATCTGCCATCCTAACTTGAACACCAAACTACATCCCAGAGAAAACACTCAGCTTCTCCAGGCTGCCTTGTCCACTTCACTGCTCCCTAGAGCCTCACAAGCAGGATCCAGTGTATCCCAGGTGTATCCCAACACCTACCTGAGCAGCCCACCTGGGGGGGAATAAGCAAAGCACTTCAGGGATGGATACTGGGGACGCAGCAGGAAGGACAGGATGGCAGCTGTGCCAGCTCCAAGGGAATGCCCAACCACAATCAGGCCATAGTGTTTTGTTCCTCTTCCCTAAAAACATGGAAACAACAAGGAATCAAGGTCAGGTTGGAAATTAAACTGAATTTATTCCCCAAATCTCTCCCTTTTTTGGAGTCAGTTTCTATACATGAGCACTCCAGATTCCAGATGAATGGCTCCTTGCTTGTTCTGAATCATGGAATCATCATGGAATCCTGGAATGGTTTAGGTTGGAAAGGAAGGGAGAGGTCATTTCATTCCACCCCCTGCCATGGGCAGAGACACCTTCCACTAGCCCAGGTTGCTCCAAGCCCTGTCCAACCCATGCTGGAACACTCCCAGGGTTGGGGCTTCCCTTTTCTGGCAAACCTGGAGCCTCACTGGAGGCTGGAATTCATTCACTTCTTGAATTCTACATTTGGCCTACTGGGACTTCCCTGAAAGAAAGAAGGTAGGAAGAAAAAGGAAAGGCACACCAGCTATTTGAATTATTTAGGATGTGATGGGAGCCTTTTGTCCCTCCTGATAACATCCAAGCCCACACAGAAAGTGTCTCTACACCTCACTGGACACTTTTCTCTGGAATATCTGTCCTTGGCAACTGTCAGAAACAACGTCCTGGGCTGGTAAGACCTGGGATGGCACTCATGGACCTAAAACCAGGAAATATTCCTCCTGAGTAACAGGAACAACTCCCATTTTCCCTTTCTAGGCAGAGAGGAATGAAGCTCCATCCCAAAAAGCTGGATGCTGGTTTATCTCTCCCTCCATCTACCAAATATCCCAAAGCAGCACTTCAACAACTATTTCCAACATATTAACCAAGGCAAACTGCTTCCCAGCATCTCCCTTGAGTCCTGTGACATCTCCCTGCCACCAGGAATGCGCCCACAGGGACAGTCATCATGGCATTCTGAAGAAAATCTCCATAAAAATGGGATTTTAGTTCCTGGTGATTTGCTTTTAATGCTCCCTGTCCTTCATTGCCACCATGTGGGCCTTCCTGCCTCAGGAAAAGGAAAATAATCAGGAGCTCTGCACTACTGGTGCTTCCAAAATAAAAAAGCCTTGCAGGAAGTCTGGATGGGGCTTGGAGCAACCTGATCTTGTGGAATGTTCTCTGCCCATGGCAGGGGGTGGAATGGGATGAGCTTTAAGGTCCCTTCCAACCCAAACCATTCCATGAAATGAGTAACTAGCTGGAAATCCAGGAATTAAAGGAAGAGCTGAGAAAAGAATACAACAGACTCAGGGACACGGAAATTCCCTAAAAACCCAGTTTTTAATGGAAATCTCATCCTCTGTCCAGAGACAACTCGTACTCACCAAATCCCTTCCAAAAGCTTGGGACAGCACCATCTCCTGCTCCAACTTCTTCTTGATATACTCAGCAGACAGCACCATTCCCTGTGGGAAGTGGAAAGACACAGCAGGATGTAATTGGGATCTCAAACATCCAGCAGCCAGAAGGTGAGGAAGCTCTGGAATGTCCCTCAGCATGGATCAGGATGGAGGGAGAACTGAATCCCCTCTGCATTTCCAAAGTTTTGGTGTTTAAGGAGTAAAGGCAGTTCTTAATTAAGGAACACTCCAAGGGCCTATTCCCGGGCTTTCAGAGGGAAAACTACACCAAATCCAATTAACTTAAACACAGGATTGTTGATTTGGTACTTCAGGCCAAGGGACCTGGGGCAGAACAGAGAAATAGACTTGGAGATTCTAAATATTGGTGTTTTAAAAGCCAAATTATCCTATTTTAGGTGAATCTGGGAAGGAGTTTTCCATTTAAATCTGGGAGTAAAAGTGTGAATTATTCTAATAGAAATAATAATACAAACACCAATGGGCAAAGTGGCAGCACTAGGAATTAGTTCCTGACTTCTGCAGCCATCAATATTAAAAGAATCTGGCTGTCAGAGGATATTCATCCCAAATTACTAAAGGTTTTTATTCCCTAGAAGTCAAGGAGTGCTGGAAGATGGGAGAGATCATATCTGGGTCTAAACATTCCTCCTCCCTGCTGAGGAGAATGTGCTTCTCTATCTGTGTGGTGATTGCGAATGCAGTTGATGCAATTCCAAGTGCAGTTATAAACAAGCAACTGGAATTTGGTTTGTTGCATAAATTCCTGATGATGCCACAGTTTAACTCAGTGGGAAGTGAGCCTGAACTCCAAAAAATAGGGGAAAATCATCTCCTTGGCTGTTTCCCTTTAAATCCCTATCTTAAAATGGGGTAAGTACAATGGGAATGTTATTAGGGGTTCACTCTTCATCTCAGAGATATAAAGGGATTCCTGTCTCCAAAAGCAAAGAAAAAAAAATATAAATAATATTATATAAAATCTCAGTTATCCTGGAGAGCTGGATTGGGAGCTGGAGTTAAACATGGCAGGATAGTCAGAGGGGAAAATCAGGGAAACATCACAGAGAAATCAGAGGTAATAGGGAGGAAGAGCTGAGGGGGAAAATGGTGGGGGAAAAATGAGGGGGCAGAAATTTGGCAAGAAAATTGGGCGGGAAAATCTAAATCAGGGATAAATCAGGACTAAGTCAGGAATAACAGTGCTGACTCTCTTGCATCAGTATCACCTCATCAATCAAGTGATCACCTCGGAGATCAAGTTTTATTCCATCTTTATGGAATTTCTTAGATTGTTTCAAAGAGGGGCAGAAAGGCATAAGAGAAGCCAGTGAGGAAAAGAAAGCAAAGAAACATGGAATTTTCCAGGTCCTCAGTATTTGAAATGTCTCTGATCCCAATCTGGATACTGGAGAGGAGAAGCAGGAAGGCAGTGACCCCACTCCATGGAAATGAGATAAATGGGATGCTGCCACCACCAAAAAGCACCACAGTGGTCACGCCTTATCCCAGCTCCCAGAAGAGTCTCTATTCCCAGCCCTAATGAGAAGTGAGCAGCAGGCCACTGATCTGAATTCCCACCATGAATTTGGGATTCTATTTTTAGAGAGCGTGACCCAAATCCAAGGTGATGTCACTGCTGGGATGTTAGTCAGCCTTTGGGGCCTGTTTTTGGTAATTATACCCTAATGGAGACAGGGATTTTAATTATTATGGAATAAGACTGCAAACTTCCATTTAGATTTTCCATTGGAAAAAATCCCTAAACTTCATGGAATCCTGGTTTGGGTTGAAAGGGAGCTTAAGGATCATCCCATTCCATGGACAGGGACATGTTCCATCAGCCCAGGTTGCTCCAAGCCCTATCTAACCTGGTCTTGGACACTTCCAGGGATGTAGCATCTGTAAATTCTCTGGGAAACAAATCCAATTTCAAGTTAATAGAACTATTTGGGCTTAATTTTGGAAGTTCACACATAAATAACCAAAGGGATCAAGGATTTAGGGAAAGGGAATGGAAACATTCTGCATTGTTTTGCATCCTGAAGGCACAAAACTGCTGTGGGATATTCGAGATTTTGGGGGAAAACCCTCAGAAGAGTCTACTTAGGACAGAAAAATGTTGAAAATTCTCATTACTGGGATTGTGGCTGAGCTTCCAGGACTTTCCAGTAGCTCCTTGTTGTCCTCCTGGTCGGCTCAACACCAGGAAACAAAGCTCCATAATATCCTATTTTTACTAATTTTGTCCTGGAAGTTCAACAGCTAAATCCGGCTTCACCCCTTTGGCTGAGGATTATTTTTAAAACTAACTTTGTTATAAAATCAGTGGATTTTATTGCAAAAATAGTGGAGTCTTCTTTGAGTTATAATCCTTTTTTTTTTGGCATTCTAATCCCTAAACTTTAGTTCCAGGTCTATTTTTTGATTCAGAATAGCTCAGAGTCCCAATAATTTTTTTTTTCAATTTTAGCTTTGGACCTGTGGAGTGATAAAAAATTTCATGTAAACATCAAGACTTGGAATTTTAGGACGGCTGATGGACACCCTCGGGGATGGGTGGGACAGAATCAGCAAGAAAACACCCCAAATCAAACAAAGCCTGGGAAAGCTCCCACGTAGCCAAGTCCTTGTTTCCAAATTAAATGTGTAAGTGAGACACTGGATTTGTTTGGATATTAAACTTGACTCCTGGACATTAAAAATGCATTTAAAATTCCATTATCTCCCTTAGTTTTCCCTCAGGAATCAACAGCACATTATTGTCGGCAGATTAATATTGATAATAATTCCAGAGAAAGTGAATATTTCTCTCCTGGCAGCAATCCCAAAAGAGGAATAACACAAAGGACAAATAAAAGCTCTGTCTGGAACAAAGGGAATAAACTGATAATGTTTTATGGGAGTCGCCGGTGGAGGAATATTTTCATATAAAGATCAAAAGCAAAGCCAATTTCTGCAAGGATCTATTCCTGGATTTTCATTGAATTATGGAATTCTGGAATGGTTTGGATTGGAAGGGACCTAAAAGCCCATCCCAGTCCCATGAGCGGGGACACCTTCCACTAACCCAGGCTGCTCCAAGATCCATCCTCTAAGGTGTCCCAGCCCGTGGCAGGGGTTGGAACAGGATCTTTAAAGTCCCTTCCAACCCAAACCATCCAGGATTCCATGGTTCTATTTCCTAAAGCAGAGGGAAGAGGTTTGGTATTCCAGTAGGACACCATGAGGCAAGCTGGAGTTCCCAATTCATGGCTTCCAAGGACTTCCAAGCTCCACATCTGACCTTGAGCAACACCTCATCCATCCCAGCAGCACTTCCAGCAACTGCTCCATTCCTTCCAACCTTCACTCTGGATTTTCCTTTCCCAACCCGGCACTGCAGCTTTGGAAGCTGCCAAATTCCTCATCATCTTAAAAACTCTGCACGTCGTTCCCTTGCCATACAAAGGGACAAAGGTCAGCTCTGGAATTAATGGATTTAGCCAGCCCAGAGCTGCTCACAGACACAGAGCACCCATCTAATTTCACTAATTTCCTAATTTCAGGATACGAGTCCTGCCAGTATCCTTTGAGGATTCCCATCAAAGCAGAATTTTAAGCACATTCTCAGGCTTTGATTGAAAATTCATTAAAGGTCATTGGAAGAAGAAGTCATTTGAGTGGCTCCAGGAATTTCACTGTGGGTCTCCACGATGCCTCTCCAAATTCAGAATTCTCCAATTGTACGGAGTTTTTAATTACACGCCCAGTGATTTTAACTGTTCCCACTAATTATTTAACACCTCAAAGTCCTTTCTGTAACTTCTTTTTCAAGTAATTAAGACCATTCGGGGGTTTATAATTAAAAAGTGAAATAATCAGAAAAATCCACAGGGTTTGCTTGGTTTAGGATAGTTTTGTCCCTTCGTTTTCCCCACCTTGTGTCCCAGCCATGTTCCATGGTGTCCCTCAACTGGCAGGCGCTCCGCGTCCCCCGTCAGATCCGTCAGGGCATCCTGGAAGAAAAGGAGTCACCTTGCTTCAGGTGAGTCAAATCCAGGCCAGGATTCCAAACTGGGAAGGGCTCCAACCCTCTGGAATATCCACCAGCGAGGCTACTGCATATCCCACTTACTTTTGGAGACAGAGTTCCCCGGATGCTGATGACCACCTTCTTCTTGTCGTGGTCCACAGCCACGTAGAAAGGGGTTTCATAAACCTGGAAGAGATCAGGAGAGACATTCTTGTTGGATTATCCTCGGGGAAAACGAGGCAGAGACTGTGACAGGATTTGTGTCCAAATAACAGAATTTTTGGATGGAAATGGAAGAGAAAAAGGCTTCATTTCCCTTCTTTGTCCCACTACAGCCAAGAGCGGGCAAATCCTCTTGGGAAGGGAGTCTGGGGTTGTCCTTACAGCGTCGTGGCAGGAAGTGTAGACGATGTCCACGGAGGTCATGTTCTCGTCCAGGAAGTGGCGCCGGATGGCGATGGCGTTGCAGCCACAGCAATTGTCCTCCTCGATGGTGACGCCGGGAGCGTAGCGCGGGCGCGACGGGCACAGGCAGCAACATCTGCGGGAGGAAGCACGGCTTTGAGGGGAAAAGGCTGGATTTAGAGTGGCATTCCTAGAGGAAAGGGAAAGGCGGACCCTTCAAACCTCATCCCAGCAGCAGTGAGTGCCAAGTGAAGGATACAATCACAGAACAGCCTCAAAATCTGGGATCAGGTGCAGTTTTCCTTTTGAGCACCAGAGAGAGCTACAATGCAGCCAGTCCCCAAGGAATCCAAGGATGGTGGGGTAGGACGGCTCCTCAAAGGACACTATCCTTGGAAGTGCAGTTTTCCCATGCTTCAACATGGAAAAGCCAGCACTGACCAAGCTCCACGTTTATTTATAGAAAAAGAATGGGTTTAGAACCATCCCAAAATAAAAAGAGAAGCACAGGTTGATTTTCTTTCTCTCTCATAAATAAAGTATTCCCAAGAAATCACATTCCTCCCAATAGCTCAGGAAGTGTCAAAAGCTTGTCCCTAAATTGAATCCGGTGACAGAATTCTGGCAGCTGGAAACAAACTCTTGCACCGGGGCAAAAATTCTGAGCTGGAAAAATCCAGCTGGAAAAATTAATGTGAGGGAGCAAAGCCCAAGCCAGGCAAATCTTGGAGGTCTTTTAATCAGGATCCAAATGTCAACTCCCTGATTTTTGAGCTCCAAGAAGCCCTTTTTGGACTTGATGTTGTGCCAGGTAAGTTCTCTCCGCTGGCTGTTCCATGCTCCAGAGAGGATGGAGCAGAGCACAGGCTGCTTTATGTACTAGGAACTGGAAGGGATTCAGAAAGCCTTTGGAATATGAAGCCCAGAGAGATGGAAAGAAAAAACATGAGGAGAAAAAGGCAGAAAAGAAATCGAGCAGGGAGGAAGCGCCACGGGGATGAAATAAATGTGGGGAAAAACAAAGGGTATTTCTAAATGTGGAAGAACCAGGCAGGAAGAAAGGGATGAGGGTGGGCACTCACGAGCAGGATCTGGCCAGGCGGCAGAGTCCACATGTGGGCTTCCTCATGAGGTAAATGGGCCATCCATAGGCAGCCAAGGCGAAGAGCATGTAGTAACACACCTCCCGGTACCGCTGCATCTCTTGCTGGAAGACACGGGACTCCTTGAGCCTGGAATCTCTTGGAATTTCCCTCCTCATTCCTTTTTCCCCTAGTTAGGCACTATGTGTGCCAGCCCCCTCTCCCAGCTGCGCTGTGGTGACTGAGGAGAGCAAGGTGGGGATGCCAGGCAAGAGCTGCCCCCTCCCAAAGATGCCTCTGCCTGATCTCCTGAGGAATTCTCTGGCTATCCTACCATGCTGCAAGGAAGCTGTTTCCTGCAGATTTGGAGATGAGCTCCCTAAAATCCCCTTTCCAGCAGGCCAGAGAGGGGCCTCTGTGGCCTGGAGAGGGCCACAAAGTCAATTTAGGGTCATGTGAAGGTCATGTATCCTATAAAAGCTCAGTTATTCCAGAGAGCTGGATTGGGAGCTGGAGTTAAATACAGCAGGATAATGAAAGGGGAAAATCAGGGAAACATCAGGGAGAAATTGGAGGTAAATAGGAGGAAGAGCTCAGGGGGAAAATGGTGGGGGATAATGAAGGGGTGGAAATTTGGCGGGAAAATTGGGCAGGAAAATCAAAATTAGGGATAAATCAAAATCAGGGATAAATCAAACAAATCTAAATCAGAGATAGGGATAAACCAAAATCAGGGATGAATCAAAATCTAGAATAAATCAAGGCTAACAGTGCTGACTCTCTTGCAGCAATATCGCCTCATCAAGCCTCCAGAGATCAAGATTTATTCCATTTTTGTGGAATTTCCTTGATTATTTCAAAGAGGGGCAGAAAGGCATAAGAGAAGCCAGTGAGGAAAAGAAAACAAGAATCACAAGTGGGTTTGGAGGATCCCACATCCCAGGGACTTACCGCATTCTTCAGATCCAGGTATTTGGTGTTCCTGGTCACTGGCATTCCAGACAAGAAAGCTAAAATGTCATTGTTTGCCTGGAAGTCACAAATACACAGAAGAATTCCTCTGTGTGACAGCAAGACAAAAATCCACTCTCAAATATCCCAACCAGGCCCCTCAAATACTTGCAATGGTTTTATTCCTGCCTGCTTTAAATCCCAACTTAAAGGGGAAAAGCCCCATTAAAATAAATCAATTTCCTAGTGGGCTGACAATCTGCAAACCTCAACAGCAGCTTGGAAAACTGGGAATTTTTCCTTCTGTAGCCTGAATCCCAAATCAAGAGTAAAGCTCCAATAAAACAAATCCATTTCCTACTGGTTTGACAGTCTGCAAACTTCAATAGCAACTTGGAAATTTAGGAATTTTTTCCCCCTGCAGACTGCTGGAGTCTTCTCCATATTTTTTACAGTGGGAATTACTTTCCCATTCATTTCCAAGTACCTACGACCCCCTTGGAGGCCCTTTTGGGATCAAGAGCTCCCCCTGTATCACCTGCCTGGAGAGGATTAATCCAGATTCCAGACTTGACCCAGCACCAGCTGAGCCCTTTGAGAGGGAAAAACCAGAGGGAAAAACTCCAGAAAAGCTGCTGAAGTCACCATTATTTTTCTTTCCCACCTCAGCGAGTGAGAACAGCCCAGAAATGAGGTGGGCAGAGCCACGCAGCTGTTTCCCAGGGAATCCCAGAGCAGCTGGGAAGAGATTCCCAGCTTTTCCCACCTCATCCAGCACGGCGCTGCGCTTGGCCCGCTGCCGCTGCCGCAGGAGAACCAGCCCCGCAATGATGTCAGAGGGGACGATGTCCAGGTCCCGGAAAAATTCCGCAAAAAGGTAGGCGATCTCGGAGTAGGCGTCCTGCAAAATCCAGGGAGACGGGTTGGAGGAGGAGGAGTTTGGGTGTGGGAAGCCTCAAAACAGGACACAAAGTGAGAACTGGACTCGTTTCTGGAGCTCTGTCTCCAAAACAGCCACGAGATTCCTGCAGGGAATGCCAGATCTGGACTAATCGCATGATTATTGTGTCTTGTTTATTTTCCACAGTCCCACTCAGGGGCTGGATTTGTGCCGTGTGTGGGCACTTCAACATCCAAACAGGACAAAGGGAGGGAAAGGGAATGGTTTTGGCTCTCTCTATTAAACAAAACAGAGAAAATGGGATGAAAACCAAGCAAATCCCAATCCTGCGCAACCTCGGAGTCATCCTTTCTCCTCTAAATCAGAATAAAGGCCATTCCATGAGGAAAAAACATTTTGTCTTATTTAAGAGTCTCTTCAACTCTAATTCTGCCCTGGGATCCTTTTTCCCATAGACCTGAGATCCTCTTGCCAAAACTTAACCCAAATCTGGGAACCTTTCCCCATATTTACCTCAGACTTGGGACCTTTTTGCCCACATTTAACTTGCCTGCACTTATTCCAGACCTGGGATCCTTCTGCTCAAATTTAACTTGTCCAAATTTGCCCCAAACCTGAGATCCTTTTACCCATATTGCCAGGCTTTTCCAGGTTTATTTTGGATGACAACCAAGCAAAAAGGCATGAAAAGTAAAAACTGAGTTACTGAATGCAGAACTCTCAGGAATGAAGGTAACCGAACCCAAAAAAGGAGGGAGAGAAATGGAAGTCACCTGAGAGGGTCAAGCAAAGGCTCTGGAGCAGAGGGACAAAGATATTCTGAGGAGAAATGTCCTTTCCCACTTTTAAATCTGTGCTACAGTGAAAAAACCCCACAAGACCTTACAGGAGAATATTTTGGGAGGCTGGAGAGGGGCTGGAATGTGGGTCAGTGCTGACCTGTCATTACTCCAGCCTAAAGACAAGGATGATCCAGAGGCTGGAGCAACAAAATGTGGAGCTGTACCCACCAATGGTCCATATTTGACTCCTGCCATCCAAAACATTTCCTACAATGATGATCACAGCCTTACCCGAACCTTTATCCCGTGTTTTCATGGTATCCTTTATCCAGCATCAAAACCCACAAGACTGGAGTGTTGTGGAAACCCTGAGCACTCCAGGACGGGATTTCTCCTCTCCCTTCTTTGACCATCAAGACAGTAAATCCCTTCTCTTCCCTGCAGGAATGACCTACATCCTTTTATCCCTGCCAAACTCCCGGAGTGTGGGATGACTTTCTGTCATTTTTCACTTCCCTACAAAAGCCAGTTAAATCCCCATTAAGAACTGGGGCTCCAGGTGCCAACTCCCTGTGCCAGCAGTGCCTTTGGAAAGCCAACAGCATTCCAACCGCAGTATCCTTGAAATCCTGACCTCATCAATCCTAGCATGGCTCCTGTGAGCTCACAAGAAATGCCAAGAGCCTCCATAGGAAACAGGACAAACACCCATTAATCCAAAGTGGCAGCTACAGCCCTGGATGCTCTGACAAAAAAAGGCCCTGATGGAAATTCAATGCATATTTTCCGCTCCAAAGGAACAGCTTTTTGTGGGAACACCTGACATTATTCCTGTTTGTCCACCTGGAGTGCTCTGCTACAAACCCTGAAGGCTCTGAGGCTTCAGACTTCACCCCAGATCCTTTCCCCAAAGCCATGTCCAGCCCATAAAACACTTTTCCAGTCCAGAGGACAACAATCCTCAGCTGCTACATTTTTTTTTCCATAGAGTCTGGGATAGGCAGCAATGGATTAATTTCTGATCCATTACGTGCTCATTCATTCCACACGCTGCCATGCCAGGACACAACGTCAGGGCTTCTTCCTGCAGAGAAAAGAGGCTGGAAATTGTTCAAAAGCTGGATGTAAAGTGGGAATTCAACAGCACGAGGAATGTGAGGCATTTGGAATCCACTTTTATTCCAAGCTTAAAAAAAAAGAGAAACAGTCACTGCAGAATGGAAAGTTTGTTAAAAAGAACTTGAAATATTTGGAATACTTTCCAATCCTGAATAAAATGGGAGTTGTTCAGAGCATTCAGGTGCCTGTCAGGGCTCTGTTCCCAAGATGCAGCATCCATGCTGTGCCCTCAGGACAGGAGTCTCCAGCATCTGGGCAAGGTGACCTGGATGTGCTCTCAGGAAGAAGGAAAGCACCTCTGCTCTGGAGCACCAAGGAAAAGCTACTGTGGGAGCTGCCAGGGCACAAAGCTCCTTTAGTCCCAGTTTTCCAGATGGATTTCCAGATGGATTTCCCCAGCAGATAAGCTGGGAGCTGGCAGGCCTGGGCTTGAAGTTCCCAGAGGGACATTCCCAGGGAACATGGTGGCATTTCAGCCAGGGAAAGGGATCCTGAGGGGGCAGCATTCCAGGACATGATGCTGGATTTCTGCACAAGAGCCGTGAAAATCCCTGCAGCCTTCCACACTCTGGAAGCTGCACCTCTGGATAACTCCACAGCACTCCCTAAGAAATGCTGTTAACCCAATTCATCACCTGGGAAGAACAAACGTTCACCTGACTCTCCTTTATTTTTCCACTTTCCCTTTGGAGCTTTCAATCTCAGTCTCATTTCTCTTCCTCTCCACGTTCACATCCCTTCCCAATGCGCTCCTTTTCCCGCTGCATCCTTTTGGAGCACGAACTCTGGGCTATATTTAGTGAGGACACGCCGGCTGTGGTCGGTCCCTTGGTGTTTTCCCTGTCATTTTCCATGCCCTTCTAACTGGAGTTAAACGTCTGGGCGGATTTTTTGGCCACTGCTGGTTTTTGTTGGAATGTCCTTGATAAATCCTAGCTTTTTCCCTGAGAGGTTGTAACTAATTCAGAGCTCAGTGTCTGCAAGTACACAAATCTCCTGATTTTTATTACTTTCTCCTGCCTTTGGGAACAATTCCCTGGTTCTGCTGGCTCCTTCAAGACTCCTCAAATCCTCAGAATTTTAACCAAATTAGTTAAATCAAAAGCAGCTTTCCTGTGCCAAAGTTTGACTTGCCTCTCCAGCAGGACCTCAGGAATGCTGGTGAATCTCACCCTCAGGCACAAACCTGCTTCCAGTGATTCTAAGGAATATGGAAGGATAACTTCTGGGGAAGGAATTTCAAGGCCTTTACCCTTCCCTGCTAGAGAACAGCAAGGGAAAATCCCAATGGCAGCACATGAAAATTCCCAGTGATCTTCATGTGTATCTATGGATTTGACAGTTTTCGATTGTCAGGAGATCCAGAAGGATTTTGGTGATTCTTCCAGGTTTTTGTTCTCCTATTTCCAAATTTTCCTCCTTAAGGGTGTGAGACTGATCGAAACAACAGGAGAAAGTGCTCAGGAAGGGGCTGATAAAGGGAAATGGGAGCTGCCCAGAAAATGCTGCCAAATGTGATCCTAACCTGAGGAGAAACAGGGATTTCTCCCACTGATATTTTGATTCCCAACAGGAGATTTTTGGTACCCACCGACTGTGAATCCTTTGTCCGTGTGCAGCAAAGGAACACTTTGAGCCTGCGTGTCCAGCTGCTGGCTTGTCCCTCTTCCAGGCGGTGTCTGGGAATAAAGGGGACAGCAGGAATGTGAGGAGAGGCAGAACATGGCACAGGATCCAACACGGAGTGGCACAGCCTGTGCTGTCCCTGGAAAAATGGGATAAGGTTCTCCCAATCCTCTTTTTCCCCAGGCTGAGCCCCTTCAGATGCTCCAGAGAAGTGTGAATCCATAGGATCAAGCACTGTGTTTGGATACCTGGTATCCTGCCTGATTGGGATGCATGGAATGAAGCTCTTGTTGCAATTTGGCAGCTGCTCCATGTGCCAGGATGTGCAACCACTCAGGAGGAAAAAATCTGCCTCAGGATGAGGGAGTGGGAATGGCACAAGAGACCCTGAGCATTTCAGACATGCAATTTTTCCCCAATCACAGAATCATGGAATGCTTTGGGTTGGAAGGGACTTTCAGGATCATTGTGTTCCACCTGCTGCCATGGAAGTAGGGACTGATTCCAGAGTGCCAAGCTCCCTGAAGTCCACAGCTCCTCTTTTTTTTTTTGAAACACAGATTTAATCCAGGTCAGAGCAATCCAAAATAAAACACCACTCCATTTTCTGGCAGGGTATCCCATCAGGATAAGCCCAAGCCCAGAAAGTGGGTTGCACCTGGAAGGAAAAGATGCTGGCAAAGGAATATTTGCTAGAAATGGAAGGAGCAGATCCCACAGCGATCCATCAGGTACTGCCTGAGCATCTGAAAACAGCTCTCCATAACCTTTCAGAAGAGGAATGGGAATATGAGTGGCAGCAGGGCTTTGTTCCCCTAGATTCCAAAGAACTCCAGAATTTCCCTAGTGGGGTTCAACAACCATGTGTACTCTGAGCTGCTTTCCCTTCATATTTTCCCAAATTCTTTCATCCTAATGCCAAACTTCCACACGTTCAGTAGGAGCTCCAAAGCTCCTTGGAAAAGCCTTGGCACAGCAAGCCAAGCCTTTTATTGGGTTGTTTCTTATTCCCAGCCCACACACACCACGATGCCACTGGGAAAGGAAAACCACCGTGGGGACACAATCCAGCCAGGCAGAGAACTTCCTCATCTATTCCTTGGAAAGGATTTCTTTCAGCAAGAGAGGGAAGTTGGGAATATATCCTTTGGAAACAATAGTTTGAGCAGTGAACAGTCACATTTGATGTTTGTTTTTCACATCATAGCCCACAGCGTTTGCTTGTTAACAGCTGTTAACATTCCCTTTCCAGAGGGAAAATCCATGAACAGCAGGAACAAGCTCTACATAAATGCTGCAGGCCTGGAGGGAAAAACCCAGCCAAGGGATAAAGGCCTGCACTCAGATTTCTGGGATCTCAAAATTCCCCACAAAAGAGAGAATTTTGGGCTTGGTTTGAATTTATTTGTGCAAGCTGTGGAGCTCAGATTTACTTTGGAAAAATCATCACAGAATTCTGGAATGGTTTGGGATGGAAGGGACCACAAAGTTCATCCTGTTCCACCTCCTGCCATGGGCAGGGACAGCTCCCACTATCTCAGATTGCTCCAAGCCCCATCCAGCCTTGGACATTTCCAGAGATGGAGTAGCCACAGCTGCTCTGGGAAAACCATTCCAGTGCCTCACCACTCTCACAGGGAAGAACTTTTTCCTTGGATGCAGTACTACATCCACAGTATCATCCTTATCATCTTCCTGGGAATGCCCTGATCCCAAGCAGCTGTCACCATGCTAGGCACTAATTCCAAATATTCCAGGCCACTGTAACATATTGGAAAGCTCAGGAGGAATATCTGGCATTCCACAAAAAAACCCAGGCTCCTTCCCACAGAACTTGATGCACTATCCTTAAAAAAACCTAGTTTTCCCTCAAAAGGGACCTCATTCCAAGTCATTGGAATACAGAAAATACACAAACCCAATGAAAAATGGGAAATTTACAGAGTGTTTTTCGAAAGCCTCATTCTTTATCCCTCGGATCCCGATGCCCTCCAAAGCTACATTCCTCAAGGACAGTCACATATCAAAGGAAACAAAACCTGTTTGTGTTGTCCCCTACTGGAAAAAGTCCCTTGGAAAAAGCTTTGCTTGGTGAAAAAA
The DNA here is from genome assembly GCA_013397155.1 of Irena cyanogastra. NCBI lineage: Eukaryota > Metazoa > Chordata > Aves > Passeriformes > Irenidae > Irena > Irena cyanogastra. The sequence goes on along the minus strand of VWZV01000393.1, from coordinate 236,307 downwards.
AGCTTTTTTCTCTTCTCTGGGGAGCTCCAAGATGGAATCAATTCTTAATTAAAAGATCCGACTGCCAACACAAATGGAATTGTATCTTGGCCAAGACTAAATAGGAGAAACCTCAGGGCAAAAGGTTGGATTTTGGAGAGGAAAATAAAGGAAGAAAGGAGATTTGGAAGGAGATGCTGCCTCGAAGTAAGGAAAATTTAAGCACACGCTTGTTGTTTCCACGGAAAACGCTGCTATGGGATATGGACAAACAGGTTGTTGTGCTCGGCAGGGCTCATGAGGATCCACAAATCCAGTAATTAAGGCAGAATCCAGATGGATTTTACATGGCTTTGCCTCCTTTGGATGCAGCTGCCCACATGCAGCACCTGACAGGGAGTTGCATCCTCCCAAAATCCCCTTCAGTGGAGCAGAATGGTCCCTGCGGCAAGGCAAGGAGAAGGGCAAGATCCCAAAAAAAGCAGGACACCCTTCCAGAAACCTCGCCCGGGGAAGCTGTGGTTGCCCCATCCCTGGAAGTGTTCCAGGACAGTTTGGACAGAGCTTGGAACAACCTGGTATAGTGGAAGGTGTCCCTGCCTATGGCTTAAAGGGCCTTAAGATCCCTTCCAACCCAAACCATCCTGGAATTCCTTGGCTCGAGGAGGATTTTGGGTGCCTGTAGCCATGAGGACACAGCATTGGTAAACCTGAAAGCCTCCATTGGCTCTTTCCTTAAATCTTTGTGTCCTTGGATAGAAGGGAATTTCAGTCTGCTGTGAAGACAGAGAGAGCTGGGAATGTTCAGCCTGGACAAGAGAAGGCTCTGGAGAGACATTAAAGTGCCTAAAGTGGATCCAAGAGAGCCGGAGAAGGACTTTGGAAAAGGGGCTGGAGAGACAGGACAATGGGAAATGGCTTCCCACTGACAGAGAGAGGTCAGAGATGGGATATTGGGAAGAGATGCTTCCCTGTGAGGGTGGTGAGGCCCTGGAACAGATTTCCCAGAGAAGCTGTGGTTCCCCCATCCCTGGAAGTGTCCAAGGCCAGGCTGGAGCTATCTTGTCTAGTGGAAGGCATCCCTGCACACGACAGGGGCCTGGAAGTCAATGATCTTTAAGGTCCCTTGCAGCCAAGGCACCCCGGAATTCTGGGATCCCATGGAATGCTGCCTTACCTGAGGTTGTAGGTCCTTAGGTTGCGCTGCCGGCGCTTGGTGGCGCGGAGCTTGACAAAGGTGCGTCCCGTGGGATCAAAGACACACAGCACAGTGATGCACACACTCAGGATCACCACCCAGTTGCACACCACCATTCCTGAAAAAAAAAAAAAAAACAAACAGGAGTCACGTGCTCTGGCCCTTACTTCCCACCCCAAACTCCCGCAGCAAAAGGAAATCCTCTGGAAAGGCTTTTAAGCCACAGCTGGATGAGTCTTCCGGCTGTTTTATGGGGCCATTAAATGCTCCCTGAGTATCCAGGACTGCACCATTAACATCATCCCCACCAGGAGACTGGGAAAGGCTTCCAGGAAAACAGTGAAGCCATTCTGAAGGGAAAAAGCAGGATTTACAGACTGCCCTTCCCTGGGAACAAGGATCCCTGCCTGAGTGCCGGCAGCACAGGCGGATGAATGGAACGACTGTTCCGAGCAATAAACAGGAAAACAAGCCCCACATTGACAGCTCCCATCCACTTCCCAGAGTCAATCGGCACAGGCGGGAGTCAAGGATGCCCGCCAATCCCTCGGAATGCTCCCCGGTCACATTCCAGCTCCATACCCAGTGTGACACTCTTGGCTGTGATGTCGTTGCAGGAGGTGTAGTACTGTGTCAGCCACACGATACCCACGATGGCGTACACGAACTCAATCACCAGGATCGCTGGAAAAAATGGGAATAGCACAGATAACAGCCGCCTTTTCCCTAAGGATGAGCTCCTCTCTCCATTTTCTCACAAGGAATACATATGAAAACCCTTTGGAAGGGGACGTGTAAGGAGATGAGCCCAAAGTATGACATGTTCCAAATTACCCCAAAAAAATGGGGTTGTGGAGGGGTCGGAGCCCTTGGTTGTGTCACAGGTATGAATCAGAGATCCAGACCTTCCTCCCACGCCACTGGAAAGACACCCTGAGGCAGCAGGAATGACAGGACCCAAACCTTAACTACCTCAGACAGCTGGCCTGACTCACAGATCCAAAATACATGAGTGTGTGGATCCAGGATTAATCCTGCTCACTATGCTCAGCAAACACTCTCAGCACCTTTGCAGCCCTTCCCTTAACAGTTCCAAGGAGACAGTGCCTAAGGAGCTCCTCAGTTTTGCATGTGACTCTGACAGCAAACTAGACACTGGGGACTAACAGTGCTTCCCTGGAACAAAAAAGCTGGGAAAATGCTCTGAAGTGCCCATCCTCCCACTTTCTCCCCAGAATTCCAAAGGACGTATGGGCAATCAGGTGTGGGGAAGGTGAATACCTTGCTTGGGATTGCCTAAATTTTGGTGGAGCTGAGACTAAATCCAGCCTGGCTTATCCCACTCACCCTCCTTATCTCCTGCTGGCACAGAATCTTTCCATAAGTGGCTTCACTACAGACCTGGAAAGACCAGTTCCAGGAGACAGAGCTTTCCTGGGCAAGGAATCAGGGCTGGGACTGGTTCATGATGAACCCAATTTATGTCTGAGTTAGGTTTTGCTTCCCTTGGCTCCTCTTCCCTTTGCCTGCTGCAGGACAAGAGCAGCAGGAGCAAGGATGAGACATACCCAGGTTCACACTGGAGTTAATTCCCTAAATTCCTCTGCATTAAACAGCACATGTTTAAATTGGGATAGTCACATGGACCTTGCCCACGCACTGGTCACGCTCCCACTTCCATCAGCACAACTGATCAACCACCAGGAACAAAAAACCCAGGAAAAAGGGAATACAAAACCCAAAATCCTGAGGAAATCCCAATCCTGAGCATACAGAGAGTTTAAGGAAGAAGAAGGGATGTTTGGGGGGGGCAGGAAAACCTTTCTTTGGATTCTCCCTACCTCCCCTGCCCCACTCAGTCTGGTTTTAACACAAACTGCCAGGCTCTACATGCTTCCCTAGGGAGACTGGCTGGGAAGCTGGAGAGGGAGATTTGTTTGCTGTTTGCGTTAATGACTTGCACTGAGCATTCCAAGTCTTCCAGACTGAGCTTTCAAGCAAGGTTATCCTTATTTTAGTGGATTCTGCAGGAAAACAAGCCGGCAAAAAGAAGGGATGCAAACCCACGGGATGATTTGTTTGGAATGGGTTTGGCTCTGCATCTCCAAAGATTTTTCACTTAAAACCTTCATCTGGCACAGAAAAATCTGATTAAATTTCTGTACCTGGAAGGCAACATAACCCAGGGAAAACAAGCTAAAAGGGAATGAGGGATCAAGGAATAATTCTCTTCCCTGCTCTAGTTTTTGGAGAGGGAGGGAGACAAGAATTGCTTATAGGAAGAAAAAGGGAGTGAGCAGGTGGAAAACCTATTTTTCTTCCAGTGGCTGGAGGGATGGATCAGGTGAGTCAAGAGGCAACACCTCAGGGTCAGAACCTTTGAGATTTATGTCTGTATCCTTGGAAAAGGTAGGGGGAGGAAAAAGAGACAGAAGGGGAGCAGATTCCATGAAAGGAAAAGGAGGCTATTTGGGACATTGCCTGCCAGTCTGACAGCCGTGACAAGGCGCAGCCTATGGATTCATCGGGATGCACGGCACATCCTGGCAGCCATCTGGCTGTGCCAGAGGAGCCGGGCTAGGCAGGGAGAGGCGGCTCCAGGGCAGAGCACACAGAAGCGCGGAGGCTCCGGCCGCTTACCCAGTCGGACATAGAGGACGTACTGCATGGAATCCCGCGGCTCCGTGTACAGGATGCTCCCGCGCATGCTGAGCCAGATGATGGCCAGCTCGGCGATCATGCAGCTCAGCAGGATGCCCAGGTAGCCCCGGCCGTGGTCCACTAGGTTCAGGGAGCACGTCTCGTTGGGATTGTACACCAGCCCGAAGAGCACCACCGAGAGAATCACAAACCTGCAGGGCAGGAGAGTCGAGGCAAACCATGGAATATCCCACAGCTGCTTCCCTCCTCAGTGTCCCACAGCTCCTTACATTATTCTTCATTTGGGCCCCAAATCCCCACAAGCCATCCAGAGGCCCTGCTACCCTCCTCAGAACCATTTCATCCATGCCACATTATCCCATGGGATTTGCCACTCCACAGAAGTTGTGGCTGCCACATCCCTTGGAAGTGTTCAAGGCCAAGTTGGATGGGGCTTGGACCAATCTAGTGGGAGCTGTCCCTGCCCATGGCAGGGGGTTGGAATTGAATGGTCTTTAAGGCCTCTTCCAAACCAAACCATTCCAGGACTCCATGCTTGTTTTTCCTGAACTTCCATACAGAAACATAGCCCTAAATTCTAGTGGAGAATCTTGGGTGGCACAGGAGGATAACAAGAAGTTCTGGTCAGGCTCTTTGGAATTAGGCTAGAACTTGTAACAGAGCTAAGCTACAAAAACAGAAGCTGGAAAAACGTTGGAGTCCATCAGGAATGCCCAACAGAACTTTCTGGCCCCGTGAAGAAGAGCAGGAAGAGTTTCCAGCCATGCCAGGAATAGCCAGAAGAATTCCTGGGTGAATTCCAAGCATCCTTGTGCCCTTCTCACTTACCAGGTGGTGTGAAGGAGGAAGAGGAAGACGGCTGGCAGAACCAGGTCATCGCTGCCCACAGACCAGCGCCGGCGGAACACGACAATCCCTGGCATGGCTGGCGGGTCCTGGGAAGTTCAGCAGGCACAGCACTCACCTCCTGGAAAAGAATGGAAGCAAAGTTGCTGCTGAGCCTCTCCAGCCCCCTCTGTAGAGCCCCACAACCTGGAAGCCATCCTGGTTTATCCCAGAGCTGCTTCCTTCCAGCACCAGGGGGCACAGCATGCTCAAGAAGGAGGGCCGGGAGTTGAAGGAGTGGGAAGTATTAGGTGAAGCCAGTGTGTAACTCATCCAGCTCCACTTCACGGGATTACCTGGAATCCTGTTAGCCTGTGATGGTGAGCAGCCACCGTGGGATTTGGGACAGGTCATCCTGGCCTCAAATCTCTGGAAAACCCTATTACTGTGTTTTTCCACGCACAAACCTGGTGCCAGGCTGTTGTTGTCCAACAATTCCCCCCCCCACCCCCACTTGGCTCAGGAAGCCAAAATATCCATTAACAGTCAGTGGCAGCATCTGGGGAACTATGGACTGGCTCCCAACAGCACTTCCAGTGAGCATATTGTCTCCTAGATCTCCCCCTGGACCAGCAGGAGCATCCTGCCAGTTACACATCTCCGTCGCATCCACACCGGCCCTGATAGGCATGATCAATTCCAAGGTGGAAGATTGAGGAGCTGCTGTTTCTCACTGAGTTTTGTTTGTGTTCCTATTTTTAGGGCTTCCCAAACCCTTTGGAAAATAGAAACAGGAGCGGTGCAAAGTCACGAGACTGCACAGGGCGCTCCAGCCTCCTCCAGCACAGCCATCCCACTCCATCCCAGCTGGCCGTGCTCCAAGCTGCTCCTGAGGGACTCTGGCAGCACACCTTATCCCACTCCTGCCTTCCTGGCTCAACACATGACCCACTAATAGGAGTTTTCCTTGGTTTTGCTGAATCCAGGATGGCATCTTTGCACTCTGGCCACAGCCACCAGGGATTTCTGGATTGGGGGATCAGTCCTGTCCTTCCTTCCGTGCCCTAATCCCTGTCCCACCTCTTACCTGAGCTACCAGGGAATGCTACACTTCACCTGTGCCTCTCTGCTCCAAGCTCTCCCAACTGATCCATCTCAGTTCCCAACTCCACCAACCTCTCAATTCCCACATCCATGCACTGCTGCTGGAGTGCTCCACCCATGGCCTACAGTGGCCATGCTGTTCCAAAGCTGCACTTGCAAATCCATAAGTGCCTTTGGTTTTTTGCCTCTGTGAGCCCAACGGCAAACTGCCAGGTCAGGACAAAGTGTCCTCATCCATTATTTACAACAGGATTTCCAACAGCAGTCCGAAGGGAATATCACCTGCAATATTTCCTGTACCAAGCAAAAAAGCCCCACACTTGGATATGATGCCCCTAATTTAGTGCTGTGGGTAAAACCAATTAGAAAGAGGAACACATCCATAGAATTTCAGCATAGTTTGGATAGGAAGGGAGTTTGAAGATGATCCAGTTCCATCTCCCTGTCATAGATTGGGACACCTCCCACCAGTCCAGGTTGCCCATGATTTAAAGTAAGTTGAACCTTCCAGGTAACACAAATGTTTGGTTTGAGACAGCCCATGGCACCAATTCCTGCCCTGTCCCACTAAATCCACCCAGCAGTCAGGTGTGGTTACCCCACCATCTCCCAGAATATACCAAATCCAGAGTCTCCTCTCCTGTTCTGACACCCACAGCCACTGGAATGGATCTTCCAACCCGTTTCAGCCACCCATTACTGAGAACCTACACAATCCCCTCAAATTTCAGGAGATTCCATAGTTAACAGGCTGCTTCCGACCTGTCACTCAGTTGAAGGAAATGCTCCATTCCACAAACAAAGCAAATGCGAAATTCCAATGCCATTTGGATTCCCACTTCCTCAGCACAGAATAATCAGAGCACTGAGTACATTCCAGCTCTACCTTCACTTCTCTGGCCATCTGGAGACTCCCTCCCAGCCCCATCGTGCCTGTCATTCACCACCCAGGACAGCTGGGGTATCACAAACCCTGGATACACCTCCAGCTCTCTCGCTGCCTTTGGACAGCACTTCCCAGCCCAGCTCCGTTCCCGTCATCCCTCAGCTGCATCCCACCAACGCGCTTTCTGGAACTCTCCCACCCCTCCAGTTGGGCTCTCCCAGTTCTCACCACCCTCTCCCAGTTTGAGAAGCAGGATATCGAGGACAGCAACAAATATCCGAAGTGGATTCCTTATCCACGGCAACAGATGGGGACAGAGCAGAGAAGCCTGTCACTCACTGTCACATACGGGAATACTCACTGTGGAACTGTCATTCCACTTACCAAGATCCCAGGGCAGGAACACTGCCAATTTATTCCCAAAGACTCCCGAATTTAAACCAGGAGGTTCAGGGCTTTCCCCCCGGTTTGGAAAGGAGGGAGACAACGGAAGGCCTGAGACTGGAAAACCCACCAGAAAAAGCTCTCACTGTGAGGACTCTTCAGCTTCATCCCAGCCCAGCACATCCCAGGAACTGTGTTTTAAGATGCTGAAGATATGATCCAGCAGAGGAATTGGGAGAAACCAGAAGGCTGGAGTGCAAAGAGCCCTGAGACCACTGACCCCAGCCCTGTGACAGCAAGAGCTCTCACACTGCTCCTAAAACTGCTGGAAAGAGCCAAACATTCCCAGGATCTTGAAATCTGAATCCCAATACAAGCAGCCCCAAGCTCCAAACACTGAAATTAGGGAAGCACATGCACAAGGAGTCCCCTCAGAGCCCGGCAAGACCTAGAGAAGCAGGAATCTTACATGGCATGTGGTCCAGCCGCTGCACATCCTTCTCTCCCAGAAGGGTATTTCAGGAAAAGTGCATATCCAGGGAGACAGGCATCACAAGCTCAGGAGGGAACAGCAAACTCTTCCTGCAGCCATTGAAAATCCCACTCGGCAAAGGGAAGCACGGCGTGGGAACTGGGATCTGCCTGCCGACAGAGCCGGGCATCATGCTCAGAGCAAGTCCCTCCCTGCACCTCATTTATCCACCGGGAATGCCGAGAGCCAGAGGTCGCGACTCCCCCCTTCCACACCCCCCAGCACCCTCTGGAAGGAAGTGACATCATCCCTATTCTGAGGAGATTGTACGTGGATTGTGGGAAGGAGGACTGGGAGCGAGAGCGGGCGATGCTGTCAGAGATGCGGAGCCGGGAGAGAAGGAAAAGCCTCGAGCGGCACAAACCTCCTCCCTCTTCCCACCGAGAAACCGGGAGCGCTGCCGGGAGCCCTCGGACACATCGGGCTGGGAACGGCTCCTGGCCATGGACTCTCCAGTGAATGGCCAGGGGGAGGGGACTTGGATGGGACACAAAAGGGACACACAGAGGGGGCCACCCCGGGCACAGAAAGGAGAGACTGTTCCAGAGGAGCCTCTCCCGGCCTTTCCAGCCGTTAATGCCTTGTGACATGCTCTGGGCTATGACAGGATGTGGGGGAAGGGGGAGAATTAGCTGTCTGTAGGGAAAGGCTTAGGGAAAAGAGCAAGGGAGGAAAACGCTACAGTGAGACAATATTCCAGCTAAAGCTCGGAGACTTAGGCTAATCCAACAGCCCATCCCATCTGACATGAGCCTCCTTAGGGAGAAGTACACCAGGAAATAAAGCTGAAGGAAAAAGGCTGTGCCTGGATCCTGCATGCCAGGAGCCCACCCACACCACAGCAACACCCCCGGAGTCACCCACTCCCTCCACCCAAATCCAGGCAGGATTTGCTCCAAGCTCCCAGAATCGCAGATTCCCGAGGCAACCACACAGCCCAATGCTCCAACCCCCTGCAATCTTCATCCCTGCATCCACAGGCTCACAACCCCCTGCAATTCCCCATCCCTATATCTACAGGTTCATAAACCTCTGTAATTCCCCATCCCTGCAAATCCCCATTCCTGCAACCCACAGGCCCACAACCCCCTGCAAATCCCCATCCCTGCAATTGTTCATCCCTGCATCCACAGGTTCACAACTCCCTGCAATTCCCCATACCTGCAATTCTCCATTCCTGCATCCACAGGTTCAAAATCCCCTGCAAATTCCCAGTCCTGCATCCACATGCTTACAACCACCTACAATTCCCCATCCCCGCATCCACAGTCTCAAAACCTACTGCAAATCCCCCTCCCTACAATTCCCCATCCACAGGCTCACAACACTCTACAATTCCCCATCCCTGCATCCACAGGCTAACTTAGCATTCCCACTTCCATCACCCCAAAACCTCCTCAGGTTCCCAACCTCCTGCTGGTTCAGAGCAAAAGATGGGAGGCCAAATTCAGGCTGAAACTGGATCTGCTGGGAGTTTTTTCTCCCTCTGGCAGATCCCTGGGGATGTCTGCATGGAGGGAGCCCTGTTATCTCAATATTCCTTCCCTACCTTTTCCCTCAGACACCTGATGGCACTTTCACAAGACCCAGGTATGACAAAGCAATCCCATCTCATCTCTGCCAGCACCCTCTTCCAGCTGGCCTCTGCAAATTTCAGAGTTCTCCAGGGTGACTCACACAAGGAAATTCCCTCAAAACAAGTCAGATGTTTGCCTTCACTGCTCAGGGCTACAGAATTCACCAAAAATATGGATTTGTAGGTCTCAGTGGATGGTTGCAGGAGCCCTTTGCTGTTCCACAGAAAAACAGCACCATGTCCCAGAATGCTGCCCCTCCCAGGATCCCTTTCCCTGGCTGAAATGTCACCATATTCCCCAGGAATGTCTCAGTCCCAACTTGCTGTCCCAGCTCCCAGCTCAACTTCTTAGGAAATGCAGCTGGAAAACCAAAACCAAAGGAGCTTTGTGTCCTGGCAGCTCCCACATCAGCTTTTCCTCAGGAGTGATTTTCTGCTCCGGAGCAGAGGTGCTTCCCTTCTCCCTGAGAGCACATCCAGGTCACCTTGCCCAGGTGCTGGAGACTCCTGTCCTCATGGCACAGCATGGATGCTGCATCCTGCTTTTTCACTCTGCAGGATAACAGACAGTTCATGTCCCTAACCAATGGAATTCCAGCCCTATCAAGTCACCCCAAATACTTCCTTCCCTCACCAACATGTGCCACATGGAATATGGGTTTCCCACTCCACACTGGATCATTCCCTTGCAGCTTCCAGAACTCTCCCTCCAGTTCCCACCAAGCACTTACTGGACTTGACAGAAATCATCAATTCCAGCTTGGATCCAACTCTATTGGGCCCCATCCAGCTGTTCTCAAGGGCTTTATATGAGGCTTTTTCTGTTTCCCAGTTGGTTTCTCACAATCTGGGAATTGTTCTCGCCTTCCCAGGGAGAAGGGGGATGGGTTATATCCATACAGAATGTCCTGAAGCTGGCCAGAGGAATTTGCATGGAGCAGCTCTGCTCTGGAGCCAGGCTGGGAGAGCTGGGATGGCTCAACCCAGAAAGGAGAAGGCCCCAGGGAGCCTTAGAGCCTCTTCCAGTGCCTAAGGGGGCTCCAAGAGAGCTGGAAAGAGCCTTTGGAATAGGGCATGAAGGGACAGGACAAGGGGGAATGGCTTCCCACTGACATGGTGTAGGTTTGGATTGGATATTGGGAAGAAATCCTTCCCTGTGAGAGTGGTGAGGCCCTGGAATGGATTTCCCACAGAAGCTGTGGCTGCCTCAAGCCTGGAAGTGACAAGTCCAGGCTGGGCAAAGCTTGGAGCAACCTGGGACAGTGGAAAGCGTCCTTGTCCACAGCAGGGGGTGGAATGGGATGAGCATTCCATGTCCTTTCTAAACCAAACCATTCCAGGACTGAATACCAAGAGGGGACAAATTCCATGGCACCAAAGGAAGGTGAGTCCTTTCTGCCTTTTCCAAGGGGCAGGAAGTATCTGCTGCAAAGCAGTGCCTGCAGGAATTGCAGGGAAAACTCTTCCCAAGGGGAAGAAAGCACAGCAGCTGCCGGAAGCTTGCAAGGAGAGTTCTGCTCTCACCGGAGGTGATTAAGAGAACAGATCCCTACTTTAAGGAATATTCCATGGATTCACGGAACATTTAAGAGCCACATTTATAAGTAAATCCCAGGCAGAGCTCACTGGCAAAAATCAGTGGGGATTAGAATTTTGGGATATCTTCACGGCTACTTTGAAGATTCTCCCATTTTCCAAGGAGAAAGGAATAAAATGAGTCAGCGGCAGAGCCAGGGAATGAAGCTTGGAGACAGGAAAGGTTCAAACAGCCTCCTGTGGCTTGGCACACTTTGGATGTGACTCCCTCGGGGTAAGGCCATGGCACCACAATCACCTCCGCAATGTCATCAGGACACAACTAATGGGATCAGCTTGGATCTGGAACTCCAGCGCTGCCCACTGACACAAATTCCCAAAATAATCTCAGAGTATCAACTGACCTTCAAAACACAGGGAACAAGCACTTACTGTTTTGCCCACGAGCTTAACCCTGAAATCCTGGAATAAATTCCTTGCAACTGCAATGGTGATGGACACAAGATTGGTGTAGCCACTTCCCAGTTGGCCCAGCACTGATCCAGCTCCATCCCAGCTCATTCCTCCCTCAAATTAACTTCCCAAAGTCCCTCTGCCATAAACACAAGATGCATGTTCTCCTTGGTTAAATCCATCCCCTTTTTCCTTAACTCCAAACTCTCCTGCCTTGGGTAGAAACAGCTCTCATGAATCCCACATTTCCCTCAAACATGCACGACATCTCTTTTCTGTTACATTGGGAATGATTAATTTTTAATAAGGAGACTCCAGAATCTATCTCCTTGGCGTGGACTTGACCGCAGCAGTGGAGTTTTCAGGAAAAATGGGACTATCTTGCAAACCCTAATGGATTTAGTGCAAGAGGATGGACAAATCCCAAAGGTGCCACTCCCAGCACTTGTTCCCAGTTAAAAGCAGGATAAGAGATTCACCGAATCAAAAAGAAACAAGGAAATTCTGCACTTCAGAATGCACCTCCTCCAAACAACTGGGACTGGTTCTGAGGCTCATCCCAGGGATCTCAGTCCTACAAACCCAGTGACACTGCACATCCCAGTGGTTCTCCCCACTGGATATCCAGTGACATCCCTGCACCACCATTAAGGCTGGAAAAGCCCTTCAATATGGAGTCCAACCATTCCTCCAGCACTTCCAGGCCACCTCTATCCCATGTCCCCAAGTGCTATATCCACATGGCTTTTAAATCCCTCCAGGGATGGGGATTCCACCACTGGAGCCCGCTCTAATGCTTTAAAACCTTTTCCATTGAGGAATTTTTTCTCATATCCAACCTAAACCTCTCCTAGTGCAATTTGAGGCCATTTCCTCTCACCCTGCCACTTACTCCCTAGGAGCAGAGCTCGATCCCACCTGACTCCACCCTCCTGTCAGGGATTTGTGGAGAGTGGAAAGATCCCTCCTGATCCTCATTCTTTCCAGCCTGACTCCCCCAGCTGCTCCTTGTGCTCCAAACCCTTCCCTGGACATGCTCCAGCACTTCCATGTCCTCCTTGGTGAAGGATCCACAGGCCTTTATTAATTCCAGACCTCAGCAACTATCCCTGGGCATAAAGGAACAGGTTTGTAGGGATAAGTCCATAAAGACAGGGATCACTGCAAGACATTCCAGCCGCCCAAATGAAAGGGAGGATAACGCTTGGAAAGGGATGGAAAAGCCTCACTCACACCTCCAAAATTCCCAAGACTTTTCTCCTTGACCTCGACAAGAGCGCACCTTAACTCCAGAGCTCCAGACTCATCAGCCTACAGAAAATCCAAAGCTTGCACAAACATCTGGCTGAGAAACAAAGGAAGCCACCACTTTCTCGGGAATCTGGGCGTGGAAAAGGAACTGTCCCATACAATCCCAGTGTGCTGTCAGGAATGGAGTTAAAAACAACCCCCAATCCTCGTCTCAATGCCGGCAGCTCCGCAATTCCACCCACAGTTTGTGCCAGCAGAGCCCACAGGCAGCTTCCCGACCACTCCAAGCTCTGGCAAAAATAACGGCCAAGTTGCCAGGGGGAGAAATGTAATAAATTCCAATTAATTTGGGATTTGAAATAGAACTCCATGTTCTACAGGGGAATAAAATCCCCTACAACACAGAAAGCTTGGCTGGAATGGGGTAGGGAATGCAAAGGGAATACCTGGATGAGGTGATGGATACAGCAATAAATGCTCCCAGCATCTCAAATCTGTTCCCAGGTGTGGAACAACAGTTCATTCTCCCTGGATATATTTACTGGGAATCACTGATCCTTGGTTTTGTTGGAATATCTCACGGCTACACAAAGAACTTGGTAATTCTTGGTTGGAAAGCACACGGCCTCTGAGTTACTTATAGCCAAAACTCCAAGGGAAGTTTTGCTGGATGAAGCCAGCCAGGGCACATCCAAGAGGTAACCAGTAATTACACAAGGAGCATTTTGGATGGAGCCTCATTTCTTTAGGAAAAGCTGTTTTCCACTACAATCCTGGCAAATTCCTATCTGACAGTTTTATTCCACCCTGGAATGCTTATCAACTCAGCTTCCTTTTCAAAAAGGCAGAAAAAAAGCAGAAGGAGCAAATATCCAGGTGAGATGTTGAATTCACAGGCGCATCCCTGCTCCGGCACATCTGGAAGCGATGCCTTTGGGAAGAGGGAGAAGCCCAGGAATTCCCAAAAGGAATTGCCTCCCTCCCCTCCTGCAAGCAGCTTCTTGGCTCCCTAGTTTACACTAGTGGGCAAACAGTTTTCCCAATAACTTGACTCATTGCTTCAGGAATTCCCTGGGGATGAGTCATATGCAGGGAAAGCCACCGGGAGCGGCGCCGGGACCACCGCTGCCAACATGAGGAAAGCGAAAGAAGTGGGAGAACACAAAATCCCTGCCAAACTCGGGAAAACTGTGTGGTCAACACCATTCCTTGGCACTCCTTCCCTGCTCCCCCTCCCCACAAATGTGCTGGAGAGGAGGAGTGCACCCGGAGAGGCGGCTCCAGGCTTCAGAGCCATGGAAATCATCAGGGAGAGGTTCCCTCCACGTGCAGCTGCCGGCATAGGAGGGAATGCTGGCTCTGCTCATCTCCCAGGAATGATCCTAAGGAATTTAAAGTAGTGATTATTTCCCTTCCTCCTGGCACTGAGGGGGAAAGAGGGACACATGTGGAATTCCAGGGCCTCCAGCTTCTTACTCTACTCCCTGCTCACCAGCATTCCCAATTTGGCCTTTTTTCTGCATCACATCCCACAACTTATCCCAGGAGTTTTCCTCTTCTCATATTGCATGACTAAGTGGTTAGGCAGGTACATGCCCACCTGCAAGTCAAAAATGCTGGGAATCAGGGCTATCTGGGAAGTGCTTTTGGGGATCTAAACCCAAATGCACATTTTCTCAATACAATTTGTCCTCATTAAACAGGGATCCTGGATCTGTGACACTTCCAGGCTCAAAAACCTTGGGAATGGCTTCAAACTACCTAAATCTGACCTGGACATGACCTAGTCCCATTTTCCTGGTGCTGCTTGTTTATTTCCCTCACTGTGTCCCTGCTTGTTTCCTTGGCTGAAGATGTGCCTGTATCCCACATTCCTAGAAATCAGCCTGGAAAGAGGTCATGGAGGTCATACTCCCCAAAGACCAAGTGAAACTTCCAGTGGAAGCCACCAACAGCCTATTTGAGGACCTCATCCTGGGGGAGTATGTCTAAGAGGGAGTATTCCCGAATGCTGTGAATTCCCTGAAAATGCCATGTCTGTATTTTGCCTTTTCCCGTTACTCCCCAAATTCTCCTAGATTCCCACTTTCCATTATCTTGGAAAGCATCAATCTTGCACCTTATTAAGCACAATCTGCTTCTTGGCCCCAACTCCAGATTTTTCCCAGCCTCCAGTGAAAATCAAACCAACATCAGGATATCCTGGAATGAGTTATTTCTGCAAGCTCATTTGATAAACCAGAACCTACAGGAATATTTATGGATTAAAAAACCAACTCTGAATCCATGTTTTTCCAGCAAGATCCTGTGAACTAATCACCAGTATCCAAAGGATTGCTGCTATTCAAGGGCTTCTTTCCACACTGAATGTATCCACTTTCACTTCCATGTTTACTCTGGAAGCAAGGATCAAACACCAAACTCCTGTCTGGGGAAGGGCCAGGACAGGAACACCTGCACAGGTGGGAATTTTAAATGTACAACAGCAGAGAAGAGGGAATTTCAGCCCAGAAATGTTCTCGACTTGGATATGGATATATACAACATCCTCTTTCCCTTTTTCCTAAGCTCAAAGGGAACATTTCAAGCCTAACTCTGGATTTCCAGCTGCAACTTCCTAAGAAATGTGGTTCTTCCCCTCCCATCCCATGGCTTCCACCTCAATGCATGGGAATAGCCCTGGTAGTAAAAGAAATCCTCAGGCTGAGCATTCCCAGCAGAAGAATCCTGCTTTATTCCCACCTGTAGAACAGTTTTCTAAAGGAAACTGCCAGCTCTGCTCCAGCTCCTGTAAAATTGCTAATTACAGTGCAAATCCAAAGAAAGCAGGAGCGGGGAAGGAAGGAGGGAATGAGGAAGGGAGAGGCAGATTCCAGGTCTCCAGCTCACCCAAATAACAGCTTGGGAAAACCTTTCCTCCCTTAGTGGTTGCTCCTAGGAATAAATCAGCTCTTCCAGTGCTGCAAGACCCCAGAATTTCAGCTCCCATGGAGACCCTCGGAAGCAGCTCCCTCCTTCCACACCCCAACACCTCCTCTCTCATCCCATCCCAAAAAGGCCCATTGTCCATCAGGAACATGGAGCTCACTGAGGAAGAGCACATGGAAAACCACCAACAGTCCAGCACATACAGCTCCAACTCTCTCCCAAGTTTATGGAATTAAGTCCCAAATTCCCACCCCGTGGAAATCAAATCCTGGGACTTACCAGCCTGCTTTTCCTCCACCGGGTGCTTGGGATAAAGATGTTGGAATCACCACAGGGAACAAATAGCACAGGTCCCACACCTCTCCAAACCGCCAGGACTACCGGACCAAACGCTTCCTTCTCCTTTTCCTAGGAATTCTTATCCATCCAGTGCTTCCCTAACAACAACCAAGCAACCTAGTACTGTAATCCTGGGCTGAATTCTGCCAAGCTGAACTCTCCACACTCTTCCCAAATCTCAGATTTGTGATAGAAAGCAGGAATCCTCTTTTCCTTTTGCTTATGTAAGCAAGGATGAATCAAGCCCAGGCTTCCCTGATCCTGTGTCATATTAAGTCTTAAATATATTTATTTTTCTACATTCCCTTCTCTTTGGACACTCTAGGAGCTGCATTTCCAAATCCCAGCATACACATCCCTCCTCCTCACCACCCACAGCCTGCACGTGGAGCTGATCCGCAGTTTCTCCAGGCCCTCGGGATCTGTGCTCTCCTGGCAGCCACAATACCCATCCCTCCCCAGCAGGGATCCAGCCCTGCCCACTGCTCCCCAGGGACAGCCAGGAGATAGGGATCGAGTTTCAAGCTCAGGAATTATTTAATTCCATAAGGCAGCTTTACATCTCCTCAGTTTCCACAGGTTTTCCAGCTCTGACTCCTGGAATTACTCACACATATTTACTCCAACTTTTTCCTGCTGACACAGATTCCTTGTGCCTGTTTCTCCCTGTGGATTCATCACTACAGATCCTGGAGTTGGAACTGCTGATTCCCATTTCTACTCTCCAATATCCAGCAAACTCAGTGGCACAGGAAGCATGGCCACACATTCCTGGCTGCAGCCATGGCCTCAGGAATATCCTCCTGTTTCCACACTTATTCCCTAATTGACACTCCTGGTGTCTCCTTGATACACTGACCTTGCTCAGCCTGGAGAAGGGAAGGCTCCAGGGAGACCTTGGAGCCTCTTCCAATGCCTGAAGAGACTCCAAGATTGTTGGAGAGGGACTTTGGATAAAGGCATGAAGTGAGAGGACAATGGGAATGGCTTCCCACTGCCACGGGGTGGAATTAGATGGCAAGAAATTCTTCCCTGTGAGGGTGATGAGATCCTGAATTTCTCAGAGAAGCTGTGGCTGCCCCATCCCTGGAAGTGTCCAAGGCCAGCTTGGCTGGGGCTTGGAGCAATCTGGGCTAGTGGAAGGTGTCCCTGCCCATGGCTGGGGGATGGAACTGGATCACATTCCAGATCCCTTCCAACCCAAACTAATCTGGGATTTTTCTCCCTGTTGCCACCACTCTCCATGTTTCCATACCCTCCTTGCTTTCCCTCATTATGGGGGGGGGGTCCTTCAGCAGATCTGGGAAGGAGCTTGGAAAGTTGTCACTCCAGGGACACTGTCCCCGCCCTCTCAGCCACCAGCTCCAGAGCCAGAATTCATTTGGAAAAGCCGGACAAGAGGGAGGTGAAAGGAGGTGAGGCAGAAGCAGAGACCCCACGTGACAAGAGTGGAGTTGCAGCCGAAGAAATCCCTGGAAAAGCATTCCTTGGCTCCAAGCAGCTGTGCAGGCACAAACTGAACGGCACTGATTGGAACTGACTGTTCCTAACAATTGGTTATACCACAGAAAATTGGGAACAATCCTTTCCAAGCAAATGGGGAGCAGGAAAGATGAACTGGCCACATGTGGGAATGCACCATCTCTGGAGTTGGGGAATGCCAGACTGGCAGGAGGTACCCAGAAGCAGCAGGAGATGATCCAGAACCTAAATCAACCAGGTGATTCCTAAAATATAGACAGGAGATTCATGAAAATGAGATGAATGTGCTCCTCCTAAAACTATCCCTGAATTCCAGATGGTTTGAGTAGAAAAGGACCTTAAGCTCATCCCATTCCAGCCAGCCCCTGCCACAGGCAAAGACACCTTGCGCTATCCCAGGTTGCTCCAAGCCCTGTCTAACCTGGCCTTGGACGCTTCTAGGGATGGAGCAGCCACAGCTTCTCTGGAAAATCCATTCCAGAGCCTTGCCGTCCTCACTGGGAAGCATCTCTTCGCAATATCCCATCTATCCCTGCCCTCTGGCAGTGGGAAGCCATTCCCATTGTCCTGTCACTCCAGGCCCTTGTCCCAAGTCCCTCTCCAGCTCTCCTGGAACCTCTTTAGGCCCTGAAAGAGGTTCTAAGGTCACCTTGGAGCCTCCTCTTGTCCAGGCTGAACATTCCCAGCAATTCCAGCCTGTCCTCAATCCATGTCTGAATTGAATAGGAAAAACATCACATTTCCTGCAGAACATCCCAGCAGGATCATCCTCAGGGCTGTATCTGGATTTCACACCTGGCTGCTGGACATCCTGGATCACAGCCAGATGATCCTAATCCCTCTCTACCAAACTCAATAACTCCACAGCTTTTGGAAAGAAAAAGGAAAGCAATTCCATTTTTCCAAAGACAAACTGAGCTCAAATCTTGTCCAGGGAAGTTGGTAATCCTGGAAAATGGGAAGGATCCCTGCTCCAACAGCACAGGGATGCATTTTGCAATTGATTTTCCCTCATCCAGCAGACACGAATTCCAAATGAATTTCACACTTGAATTTATAATCCTAACAGGATTATAAGGAAAAAAGCTGTTTATTGGAATCTACTTCAAGACAAGCCCCTGGCTCCCAGCCCAACCAGTTTGAGGCTGCTGGAAAAGAAATTCTTTTTTCCTCTCATTCCCAAGGCAACGCGTGGCTATCCTGGTAATTAAATGGAGTGCCTTTGCAGAGATTCCTTCAGCAGGATTTGTCCAGGTGTAGATTTTCCCTGCTTTTCTTTAATTATCTTATAATTAACCATGAAGTATCCAATCATCCAGAGCTTTTTCAATTAAGCTTCAAAAGGAAATGCCTGGAAGAGCTCTTGGTGGGAATGTTCTAATCAGTCAGGAAGAGATCACAGGCACCAGAGTTGGGGTTTGGTGACTCATTCTGTTATTGCCAGGGTAAGTGAACTTCCAAAGCCAGAAAAAATTCCTTTTATTCCATCTTTTTTAGTTCATATCCTCATCCCTGATCAGAGCTCAGAGGCCTGGGAGCAATATGATATTGTAATTAACACAGTTGATTAAAGAATAATAATCAAGCTCCAAAGAATCAGGAATTATCCTTGCCCAGGTCCAACTCTTCTCCTTCCTAATCCTGTGCCTCTTTTTCCCTCAGTTCCTTCCTTCAGCCTTAAATTCTGAGCACAGGCACAAGCTGAGATCTCCTGCAGTTCTTTTCTGGGCAGCAAGAGAAAATATTCCCAGTCTTTTTGATAAGGAATAACAGGAATTTTGCCTGCATCCTTGTGGAGATGTTTTGGGATCCCACAGCCCACAGAAGAGGCAAATTGTCCTCAAATGCCAGGCTGAGACCTTCTATGTGTCCAACAGCATGGACAAATGGATCATGGAATTGTTCAGGTTGGAAAAGTCCTCCAAGATCATCCAGTCCAACATTCCCCAGCACTGCCAAGGCCGCCACCATTATTCCAAGTGCCACGTCCACACAGATTTTAAATCCTTCCAGGAATGGGGATTCCGCCACTGGAGCCTGTTCCAATGCTTTGCAACCCTTTCCATGAAGGAATTTTCCCTAATATCCAACTTAAAACTTCCCCTGGAACAACTCAAATGTCACTTGTCACCTGGCTTGTCAGATGGCTTTGTTTTTTTTCAAAACACCAAGAGAATTCCAAAGGTCTCTTGGAGAAGGGAACTATTAAGCTCTCCTAACAGCTCCCAGAATTCCAGGAGCTTCTCACACACTTTCCCAGCCATGTTCCTGACAGCCTTTCCCACATTCCACAGACAACACACCTTCTTCAGTGAGGAAAAAAGAAATCAGTCAATGTCTCCAACTGCTGACATTCCCATTTTTGCAACCTCCCATGGATATTTAAGGATTTATAGAGATCCCATGGATGTTTAATGATTTTATTTTCACTGCAAAGAGGGAAACAGCAGAGCAGACAGACCCAGTGAATATCCAGCTCCAGCATCCAGCCTGGAATTGTCCAGCACAGGATGAACCCAAGCATTCCTTAAGCTGGAAAAACTCCATGTCCACAGCCTTCTTCCTCCCTCCACCATATTAGTTGCTCCCAGCTAGGATCAGTGTCCAGCAAAAGAGCTCAAATGATCCCTCTGGAGTAAGGGAATAAGGTTATGGAACGACACTAGGAATAACTCCCCCCTCAGTTACACAATTTCCTGGCTGGAATTTTCAAGGTGTTCCAGCTGCCAGCCTGAAGCTGGAAAAGGAAGAAAGGACACTGGGATGACCCCGTCCCTTTCCATGAGAAGGTTTTAAATTCTAGCACCAGCAGCCCACATATCCCTTCTTCCCTCTCTCTCTCCTCCTCTCCCCGATAAGCCAGGAAGGAGACAACACAGCAAAATGGGAAAATTCTGTGTTTCCACCAGGAAAGCAGCAGGGGGAGGGACAATCTGGGCTCTGAAAAGTTTTGGGATAAAATCTCACCTCCACCCTCATCCAGCTGTTCCCAAGTCCACCACAGGATTTAGCATTACCAGGATGGGAGCCAAAGAATTCAGAGGTAAACATCCAAGAGAAAACAAGGGGGGAAGGGGTTGGAATCACTGGAAAAGCCAGCAGGATCTGCCTCTTTAACACCCCTCCCTCAGCTGCCAGCACCCAGGAATCCCATTCCTGCTCTGGGCTGCCAGAAAGGAGTGACCTCTGGAGAACACAGATCCATCCACCAGCAGCACACAACTCACCCCTTTTCCCTCCTACAACGATCCAACACCCCCATTTCAGGGAAATCTGAGGCACAATTCTGTGATTTTCTGCAGGAAGAACAGAAGCTCCGAATCCCCCACGTTTCTGGGGTGGGCTTTTCCCCTACGCTCCAGGAGGAAGATGAAATCATGTTCCCAAAATAGTTCCAAGGAAAAAGGCTCCAAGGAAGGCAGAGCTCCCGTTTAACCGGAGAGCCGAAACTTCCCTGCCCTCCAAAGGGACGGATGAATTCAAATTCGATTCTACAGCATTGGAAACATGGAAAACTGAAGTATTAAAGTACCAAGTCATAATTAATAACAGCCACTAATTAATGGAAAATCCAAATTCAGGGGAAAAAAAAGACAACCCCATTACTTCAAAATAAGGGATGACAACCTTCAGACAGAAGTCCCAAATCCCAGATTTATGACAAATTTAGGGATTTGATCCCTCAGGCAAGAGTCCCAAATGTGCTGATCACAACCCAGCCATGGTGCAGTGGCAGAAGAAGCCTTGGGAAGCTCCTACAGGGAAAAAACTGCACAGCTGCTTCAGTCAGGATCCCAACACACCAAAACCCAGGCCCCATCCCACAGCAGGTGCCTGTTTTCCATTGGATTTGGCTGGAAGCTTGTTTAAAACCCACAGTTCTTCCTTGATTGACCTCTCATCTTTTTCCCGTTTCAATTTTCTAAGTGAACTTTAGGACTGCAATTCCTCTTCCCTCACACAACGCAGCTGTTTTCCTGCATTTCCCCCACCCCAACCTTTCTGAACACACACGGGGCGATATTCCCGGGAAAAGGCATGCAGATATGGGCAAAGTCCCATATTCCTTGGGAGCTACTTAAACAACAGCTGCACTGAGGTAAAAAAAAAAAAAACTAACAGATTTGTCTATCCTGAACATCTTATCTACTCCTAAAGAGCTGGGAAAAGCAGATTCAGGAATAGCTTAGCCTGGAAAACTCATCCCAAGGGGGTTCCTAACCCTGCTCCACAAGCATCTGGAATCCAGGGTGGTCTTTTTGCTGTCTGTCCCCCTCCCTAAAAAAAGCAGCTCTGAGCTGCTGAGTCAGCAAAACAACAGCAGGGTGGATTCGGGCATCTCCTTATCCAACTTGTAATTAACTCTGAGGCCACGGAGCAGCCTGGAATGGGAAAACTTGGAGTCTGGAGCCAACTGGGAGAGAAGGAATCTTGGTTTCCCATTTAAGTCAGAAATTAAATTCCTTTCCTACCTTTCCTGACAAATCTCCTTATAAATGAGAACTCCAAGCCTTGCAACTCCCTGTTCCCACAGGAACATCAGAACTTCCAACCTCATCTCCTTTTCCAAGAGCAGCAATGTCTAATGGAGCCTCAGCAGCTGGAATACTATAAATATTGGGAAAGGTAAAAGAACACTTCTCTCATTTCTCCTCCAAAAAGGGAGCAGCAGCCACAGTTCCAAGGACCATCAAGTCCTAAATTCCTCCCTTCTCCTCTCTCCTAATGGGATTTGTCACTTTTTCTCCCAAAAAAAATCCAGAGTTTCAACAAAAACTCCAATTTGAAATGCAAATTCCTTGGAAAACCCTTGCAGTCAGGTGTACAGAGCTGAGCAAACACCAGGATAGCTGTCTAAAGTACAGAGCAACAAATGATCACGTTGTCTGGGAACAGGATCTCCTGCTTCTCCAGGCCTGGACAACCAGGAATTCCAGTATCACACCCTCTGGCACAACACATTTTACCTCCGGACACTGAGGCAGAAGATCCATCTGCTTTCATCCTATCCATGTAAAACTTCCAGGCCCTGACACGCTGGAATAGTGAAAGCATTCCAGAAGGAAAAGGGGATTTGCTCCAACTCTCCACCCAAAAACCTCCCTAAATATTAAGGTTTAACCAAACAGCACCTGCTGGAAGAACAGAAAGGCCAACTCACTGTTTTTTAGGAATGTTGAGCCCTCGTGCTGAGGAGCAGAGGCTCCAGGGCTGTGCTTTCCATGCCAGGCAGGAGGGAGTGTTTTGGCCCAGCCCCAGGGAACTCAGAGCCGAACGGTTCGCCAAACAATCCATGTTAACATTGGGATTTTGGTGTCATAAATCAGGTGCTTTCAGGTGAAAAGGTTCCGGATTGCTCCGACCACACCCTTCCACGCTTTTTGCACTCCAAAGGGCAGCATTACCCAGCTCTGGCACACAAAAGGCAAAATCCTGCAGCTACAGGACCAGTAACCAGGATGAGCTCTTCCTATTCCATCTGGTTTTCCAAACCCCCATGTCTAGGCTTTCCTGGAATGAAAGGCCTCATTTCTTAGCAATGGGAAGTGCCTCTCGTTCTCCTCAATCCACATCCTGCCTCCAAGTACTGGTCAATTAAGAGTTAACAAGGAAAGAAAAGTGAGGAGAGCATCTGGAAAATGACAGGATAAATATATTGGCAGCTGGGAACACCAAGGACAACAGTAGCTGGATTTAGATGATCCCTGTGGGTCCCTTCCACCTTGGGATACCCTATGATTGACTTGCCCATTGCGCAACATCCCAAGGTTTTAAGAGGATAATTGGCTGAGGACAGCCCAGGATCCTCTGTGTTGGAGAGATTCCCACATTCCCTCGGGCGACTCCACCTTTTCCTCAGCCTGCCCAGGTGACACCTCCCCAGCACCTCGTCCACCCGGTCGGAGCTGCCACGGAACGCTGAACTAATCCAACCCCTGGGATGAGCATCCAGTGAACAAACACAGCGCATTCCCTTCCGCTCTCCTGAGCCAGAAGGATTTGGGTGAGCCCGGAGTCATTAAAAGCCACCTCGGATCAGTTCCGCTGCCTGAACCCCCTCAGTGCATCCCAAAAATCCGAAACCACGAGTCCTTACTAGGCTTGAGGATGTCACAATTCCAAAAGTTCACTTCCCTGTCTTGTCACCCCCCAAAGAGAAGGAAAGTGTGGCAGGATCATTCCCCTGAGGATCAAACTAAACCTTGTGTTTCCCAAGGAATCAAGGCTAAATGTGAGAATCCTTGGAGTTCCTCCCCAGAAATGGCTGGAAACCAGGTTCCAGGCCATTCCAGGGAACAAACTTCCAAGGAGCCAGCAAATCCATGGACACAAAACATGGGTTATGGTACAAAGGACATGGGAACAGCTGTGAACATCAAACTCCTCAGGAATGCCTGGCCCGCACATACAGAATCATGGAATTGTTAAGGTTGGAAAAGACTTTTAGGATCCTCAAATCCAACAATCAACCTGCTAACCCATGTCCCCAGGTGTCACATTTGCAAGAATTTTAAATCCCATCAGGAATAGGGACTCCACCAGCCCCTGTTGCCCTGGGCAGCATCTTCCAGTGCTTTACAACCCCTTCCATGAAGAAATATTCCCAATATCCAACCTAAACCTCCCGTAATGCAACTTGAGGCCTTCTCCTGCAACACTTCCTCCTGCCCTGTCCTGTCATTTGTTCCTTGGGAGAAGAGCCCAACCCCATCTGGCTCCCACATCCAGTCACAGAGTTGTAGGGAATGACAAGTTCCTCCAATCCCCCTTTTCTCCAGGATAAAATACATCCTGCAAACTTGCACATTAGATAACAGCAAAACTTCCCAACATCAGCGTGTTCCTGATTTCCCTCCCCAATTCCTGCTCCCTACCTCACAAGGGAATTTCACCAACTCTGCCAGTATTCCCAGGAGGCTCCACATTTACTCAGCCGCCCATTCCCGAGCATTTTCTGCAGCTTCCCACGTGCTTCCCACCTCCCAACCCGCCTCTCCTCATTCCTTCACCCTCATCCAAGGGGAACACAAAGTCAGAGCAAGGCCCCAGAGAGTCCCAAAATTCTCCTTGCCAGCAGGGATTCCATAAGGCAAAGAGTTACCTGCAACAAATCTCTTTATCTCAGGCTCTATCAGGCCTTGGAATAACCATGGATAACACTGGATTTGGGGATGTACCCATTTCCTACTGAGTTAAATTTGATTATGGCACTGGTGGTGTTCAAACGAGCTCAGGGAGAAAATATGATCCCTCTTTTTTTTTAGGGCCAAAGATTCTTTTCCAAAAGCAACACATTGATCCAGGAATAGCCACAAAATTTAAAGGGGAAAAAAGTTTTCCAGGCAAAGCAGCCTGTGGCTTCTCGCAGAAGTTTTAACACCACAATTCCACAAAGGGAAAGAGAATTTTGCCCCTGGATTTATCAGTGAATTTTGAGAAAAGCTCTAATCCTTCCAGTTTTGGAATATGGATGCCTTTATTTCCAGTAGAAAATAAGGGAGAACTGACAAAGTAGAGGGAAGAGCAATCCCACAGAGCACAGAATCTCTCCAGGAAATTTCCCCTTATTCCCTACTCTATCCAGGGAAGAAAATGAGCAGCACAAATCACAAATTCCTGCTTTTATGGGAAGTTTTTCTCCTTCCTCTGACAGGGCATATGTTTTCCCCTCTCCAAGGAAAAATCCAGTTCATCTCTGAATGCTCTAATTTAGGGAAATGCTGGTTGTCATTAGCGGATGCTCTGGTGCCATGGAGATGGTGACAAACAACTGAATCAGCCGGAAAAAACCCGGAGTCACAAAAAGGGGAATGTGCTTCCAAAGGTCAAATGTGGCCCAGAGGTAAATGAAGAACATTTATAGGATCTGGGTATCACCAAGAAATAGGGTGGCCAGGGAAGTTGGGATCCATGCAAGTGTCCAAGGCCACCTTGGATAGGGCTTAGAGTAACCTGGGATAGTGGGTGAGATTTAAGGCCCCTTCCAACCCAAACCATTCCAGGATTCTAATCATGGGATCCAAGCAGAGCAGGATACACTTTTTTCAGGACAATCCCCAGCTGGCTGAGATGCTGGAAGCTCCCAAGCAGCACCTGCCTTGTTCTGATTTTCTGGGAGGTGAAACAGTTCATTTCCCACAGGAGAAAACAGCACCAATTTGCAGGATCATTTAGCAGACCCAATGGGAAAAGCCAAGCCTCCAGAGGCTCCCAGTTTGGAGCTGAAATCCATATTCCAAAAATACATCCAGGCTGTGTCAACACCAGGGATCTGGGCTACAAAGACAAGCCATAACAGAATAACAAATTTCATCCCAAAGGATGCAGAGCTGTGGAAACTCCAACTTCCAGCAGAGATGGAGCAGCAGGACACATCCAAATGGGAACCTTCCAGGGAAGAAAAGCACCTT
This sequence comes from Irena cyanogastra, assembly GCA_013397155.1. Classification (NCBI taxonomy): domain Eukaryota; kingdom Metazoa; phylum Chordata; class Aves; order Passeriformes; family Irenidae; genus Irena; species Irena cyanogastra. Next base: position 210,762 of record VWZV01000393.1, on the reverse strand, counting down.
TCAGAGAAGAAAGAGCTGAATTCCATCCTAACCACTCCATTTTCTATTTACTGCACTGAACTATAATAGGAATGTCCTGAATTTTCCTGTTTCTTCCCATTATCCAGTTCAAATGTTTTAAAGTGGCCTGAGGGATTCAGCATTTTATTCCAAAAGAACAAGGATAAGGATTCTGTCCTGCAGCCTGCCTGATCTAAAATCAGGATCACTCAGGTCTGTGGTGATAATAAAACCTCCAGGCCAAGAAATCCCAAGGAAAATGTTCATTTAAGGTGGCATTCCCATATTTACTGATAGCTACGAGTGAGTTGCACTGGGATATTTGCCACTGACTCCCGATGAAATGGCAAGTGAAAAACACCAGGAAAATTTGGAATTTAAGGCTCTAAATTACATCTTGTATCCTGTTTTCAGGGAAAAATTCCTATTGAGCTCAAAGCCATCCCTGAGGAACTCACTTGTTTTAATTCCACACCAAGGGAACACACAGGAACCAAAATCCCAGCTGGAAGGGAACGAAGAGCCAGGAATTTTCATGCACTTCCACAGATCTTTGAAGAGGAGCTCAGAAGGCTCCTCAAAGAAAGAGAAAAATGCCAATGGATGGGGCAGGATGAGGATTTTCAGACATCTGCTGGAGCACAAGGGCAGTTAAGGAAGGATTTGAGTCAAAGAAGAAACTCCTTGATTAAGAGCCCGAGACAGAATTCCTCACAGTCTCTGCCTGCCATGCAGATTCCCAGCTCCTGCTGCAAGGAAGAGGAAAATAATCCAAAGCTTTTTAATTTCATCTTTCCAAAGAGATCCAGAGGTAAGGGATCCACGTGCCTTCCACTGGAAAGAGGGGAGAAAGGAAAGAAAAGGAGGAAGAAGGAATGCCTGAAGGAAGGTACAGGGCACATTTTTCCTGAAACTCTGTGGGAATTACTTCCTGTATCTAAAATCCCTGCTAGGGTCCAGCAGCATTTTTGTCCATATTTCAGGGCAGGATATTCCTCAGCAGGGCAAACTTTCCCATTTCTTACCAAAACCTGCAAGACCATTTTAATTTCTTCCATTTTCAAAGTTCCAAGCTGGGCAGGTGCTGCACCTGGCAAATTTTCAAGGATTTTTTCTCTGATTTCTCCTTAAAAATCCACGCAACAATGTACAGAAACACACCTAAATGAACAGTATCACATATGAAATAACAAAAATATCAGCTCCAACTGGCCTGGAATGAAGAGCCTGATTGACTCCCATCTATCCCAGCAGGAATAAACATCCCAGCGCTCTCCGCAGATCCCACAAAAGTCCATTTGTCACACTTCCCATGGCACAAAGGCCACTTTCATCTGCTCCCAGCTCCCAAAAAACTCCAGCCCTGCAGCTCCAAGAGCAGATCAAAATAGTTTCACTCACCCCATCTCATCTGCTGCGCCTTTAACTGGAAATTCCTCAAACTCCAGGGCTCAATCCAGCTCAGGATGTTCTTATTCATCAGCTGGATCACTGTTGGGAGCAGAGGGGGAACCAAGGGTCATTTATTCAGGAAAGATGACATGGGAGGAAAAGCAGGGTGCAGGATCCCCAAAATAAGGCTGCACGGTCTAGGGGAGGTATAAAGGCTTAATTCCCAAAAAAAAAGCCTTCAGACAGGATAGGGATGTTTGGGACAGAAGAGAATTACTGCTGGTTTAGTCCAAGGAAGTTTCCTAAACGACAGCCAGGCCTGGGAATGACTGGAAGCTTCTCCAAACTCTTCTCCATCCAAAGCTGAGCAGCTTCCCAAGCTTTACACCCTCCAATTTGAACACTTGTCCTTCCTACATCCTTCCAGCTGCCTGGAAAAGACCCCCAAAAACCAGGATTATGCCACTTTAAGGAAAAAATTTCTAAGGCACACAAGCCATAAATCCTGATTTTGCAAATCCATACAATGATACGGCAGCTCTGAAATCCAAGTGACCTCGTTTGGAGCAGCCAGCTCTCAATTAATTAACTTCCAGGGGGACGGAGAGCACAAGGAACAGGACTGAAATTCCCACACTAAGTCCAAAAAAAAAAAACCCCAAGCAGGGTATTTTTTTTGGTTGCTGTAATTGTTTGTCCAGCGAATTTTAACAAAGTTTCCAAAACGTAGGATTTTTTTTTTTCCCCCCACATTTTTGGTCATTGGGAGGAGCATTTTCACCCTTCCCACTTCCCCTCCTGGCACAGCACTTCCCTTAAATCCCATCATTGCAGAACTGCTTCTTCCCAGCCCTCTGGAAAGGGAAGGGGTGGACACAGCCCAGAGAAGTTTCCCTTTCTCACCGCCCTTTTCCCAGCAACCACAGAGCTGCCAGGGATTTACAGCATTCCCTGTCTCCAGGATTCTGATCTGGCTGTGCAGGTAGCAGGTAAAAAGTGCCCAGTGCCTTAATTTAAAAGGGAATTTGGGTCAAATTCAGATTTTTTTTTAGGCCAGCACTGACAAAGTCAGTACCTGCAGTACGTAGTCCATATCCTTAAATATCTGATTTTGACCCTTCCGAGTAAAATTTTGGAAAGCAGAGCTGCCAACTCCCAAATTTCCAATTTAAATTCCCATTTAAAGGGGGAATTTTATCCTGCTCTTTGCTGAAGGGTTTTGGCTGCAGAAATTCCAGGTTATTTGTATCATTTACCACACAACAGATGCTTTTCCAAGTCTCTTGTCCCTGTTGGGCATTCCCGACCCCCTCAGCCATTCCCAGTGCAAGCTGGCACTGCTGGAATTTCACCAGCAGCTTTAAGACCCCCGTGCAACTTTTATGACCCTGAAAACCAACACATGGCACAATGAACACCTTCCCCCAGCTCAGGTTTCCAACTTGGAAAGCTTTTTCCAGCAGTGTCCAAAGGATACACATTTCAGCCAAGCCAATGCCAGAATCAGGGAGAGTCCGAAGCTTTCCAAGAGCCACTTCCCACAATTTCATTATCTCCCATTTAAGAACACTCAGCCTGTCCGCAAAAACTCGGATGCTTCTCCCTGTCCAGCCAGGAAGATGCAGCAACTCATCCCTGTTAAGTTCCACTCAGGGGAGAGATGAATATTCCCACCTTGGAATACTCCTTTCCTTCAAAACCATTCCCCAGAGTTTTTTGCTGCTTTCATGTCCCGGGGTTACATATCCCACCTCTGTGAATCCCTGTGTGATTTCCCACCTGGAGCAGGCTCTAAGGACCATGGTGCGCACCAGGCTCGGCAATCCCCATTCCCATATTCTCAGTGCCAACTGAAGCCTGTCCCAAAGACACCAGCAGGTACTAATTCCCAGAATTGGGCACAGCGGGAATTCTGGCTGAGCAGCCTGGCAGCATCCCAGCTCCAAGATCTCGGAGCGACATCTCCCTTACTTTTACAAGGATACATCACTTCTGCAGCTGCCTGAGAGCCTAAATTTGGGAATTTTACGGCCACGACTCAGCATCCGCCCGCGTTGCTCAAGTCAGGTACCATTCCCTGCGGGAAGTAATAAAAGCTGGGAGCAAGAATCCCTGTGTCACACCCACACCGCAGCTTCTTCTCCCTGGACATCCAGCAGCACCGCTCCCGCCTCCCGCCGCAGGATCCCGAATCCCAAACGACGGGATCACCTTCACGCCTCGCACCTGCCCGGGGCAGGATGGCGGCTTTCCAGAGGCGCAGGTGGAATCCCACCGCTTCCCACGGGGCGCAGGCCCCACGGAGCGGGGCCCTCCCGGCGGGAATGCCGCGCTTCCCGCGGGATCCGGATCCCTCGGGCGGCACGGCCTGCAGCCGAGCGGGGCGGGGGGCGGCGGCGGGCGCACCCCCGGCTCTGCCAGCGCCCTCCC
>VWZV01000393.1:184870-206926 GCA_013397155.1 Irena cyanogastra | reverse complement strand
CCCCCGCACCTGCCGCAGCGCCGGCCTCCGCCGCCGCGCCATTCCCATCGCCGTCCCTCACCTCGCTCCTGCTGCCGCCGCCTCGGGAGCGCCGCGGCCGCCGTCGCCTCCTCCATGCCGGGGGCCCTGCGGCCCCCGATTCTCCAACGCCGCCTCCGCCCTGCCGGGGCCGCCCCCGCCTCGCCGGGGCCGCCCACTGCGTCAACTGCGTAAGGGCCGCTACGCAACCTGCGGTCGCCACGGCAACGGGGGGTGCGGGGCGCGGCGGCGCCGCCTGGTGGAGCCCGGCGGTAGCGCCACGGGGCGGGGCAATCGCCGGCCGGCCGCGGATTCCAACGGGAAATTCTCGCTGGGATCCAGGCAAAGCCCACCTGCTGCGGGCAGACGCCTTTCCTGCGCTGACGGTCACCTGCGCTACCGATATTATCACGGAAAGATCGCACTAGAATCACGTAAGGATCCCGCAAGGACCAATTCCCTTGGAAAAGACCTCCAGGACCACCCAGTCCAAGCTGTGACAATCCCCACCTTGTCACCCAGCCCAAGACACTGCGTGCCACATCCAGTCATTCCTCAAACACCTTCGGGGGTAGGGACTCGTCCACCTCTCTGGGCAGCCCCTTCCCGTGTCTCATCACCCTTTCCATGAAGAAATTCCTTTTGGTGTCCAACCTGAGCTTCCCGTGACACGAGTTCAGGCCATTCCCTCTTGTCCCGCGCCTTGCTCCCTGGGAGCACAGCCCGGCTCCAACCTGCCGCCCCCCCCCAATCAGGGAATTCAGGGAGCAATAAAATCTCCCCTCAGCCACACCTGGGGCTCTCCCAACATCCCTTCCCTCTGGAAAACTACCCAGCACAGCACTGCAGTCTCCCTCGTGGAGAGGGCCTGGCACACTGCCTTCAACGCCCTGCATGGAAAAGCAGTGCAATGTTCCCAAGAAAGATGGAGAGAGCCTATTCACAAGGGTATGGAGTGACAGGAAAAGAGGGAATAGCTTCCCACTGAAAAAGAACAGGGTTAGATGGGATATTGGGGAGAAATTGGTGAGGCCCTGGAATGGATTTCGCCGGGAAGTTGTGGCTGCCCCATTCCTGGAAGAGTCCCAGGGCAGGCAGGACGAGCCTCGGAGTAACCTGGGATAGTGGAGGGTGTCCCTGCCCACTGCAGGGGGGCTGGAACTGGATGAGCTGTGAGGTCCCTTCCAACCAATCTCCCTCTTCACCAAAAAACCCTCGCAAGGATGGGCACACCACAACAACCATCCCATCTGGGAGGAAGGACAGCGATTCCCTCTGAACACGGCAGCTGCCATCATCCAAGGACACATCTTAGATGCTTCTACTGCAAAAAAAAAAAAAAAAAAGGCATTGGAAAAAAGAAAAGAAAAAAAAAAAAAAAAAAAAAAGGCATTGGAAAACAAAAAAAAAAAAAAAAAAAAAAATCTCTGTCCCAGAAAAGCTGATCCAGCAGGGAATAGCAGCACATCCTCACCTGCCCATTCCTCCTTAAAGCAAGTGGAGCAGCCTTCAAATGGTCTGCTGGGCGATATCACCGTACCTGGGAAATAAAACAGCCTGACAGGGACGGAAAAACATTCAGGAAAGGCTTTGAAGCTCTGGAATTCATTTGTGCCGAGGCCTTTGTATCCCGTTCAGGCAGAAAAATCCCCCTCACGCTCATTCCGAGTCCCTTTATCTTCCCAGACAGGTGCAAAGTGGCTCCGGTTTGGATGAAAAGCTGCTGCCAAATTTAGCATTCCGTCAAATCCTTTCATCCAGCCCGTGGCACTTCCAAGGTCTCCCTTCTGCACGATCCGCTCCCGGCTGGGCAGGCGCCCCTGGAAGCCCCGAAACCTGGAGCAGGCAGAGGGAAGAAGCTCAGGAAGACTGGAAATTACTTTTTATTCAGGGAAATACAATCAGAAGCCGTCCAAGGCTTTCCAAGGGGTGGGATAGAGCACACCCCAGCCCAGATCCTGCCAATTAAGGGACACAAGGCAATTAATCCGATACAGCTCGGGATTTCTGTGTTCCAGCAGCTCCAGCTGCCTGTTTCCAGCCTGGCTCCACTGAATTGCAAAGGCCAGACCACATTTATAGCCCAGCTCCAGCGCTGGGATTCATCCCAGTGATCCCCAGGGCTCCGCTCCCTGACCCCTCTATGGCAGTGACACCATTTACAGGCAATTTCGGAATGTTTTGGATAAACTGGATGCCTTAACATTACCTAAAGCATTAAGGAAGGATTAATGCCCTCAGAAATCCCATTTCTTTCCCGCTGCCATGACACGGAGGGCGGGTGGCGAAGCATTTAAGGGAATTAAGGAATTAATTTGAGCCTGCCACAAAAGATGTGATTTTCACATGGATCTGTCCCCACCTCCAACCTCTGGAGCAAATCCACTCATTTCAGAGCTTCCCAACCTGTGGGAAAGGCTTGAGTCTGGGTTTAAATGCCTGGGGCAATGGCATGGTGAGCTACACACATTCCTGGGAATCCTAAACCTTCAGAGGGGTGTGAGGGAGAGTTAGAGCACCCCAGACATCCATCAACTGTGTTATCCCTGTGGATAACTCACATGCAGCATCTCCATCAGGGCATCACCAGCCATTTCACAAGGACACCTCCAAAGGCCCCATTGGCTTAAGGAATTGCTATTCCCTACTCACCTCTGGATGGATCTGTGCTCTTTGTCCAGGAATGACCTGGGAATGTGAGGGAGAGGGAATTCTGTGGTGTTTTTCTGGTAGGAGCATCATTCCTCAACACATGGACATGGCACGGGGCCATTCCACACCACATGCTTGGAATTCTCCATATCAGCTCCCAGGAAAAGTCCGGACCACTGTAGGCAGCCTTGGAGCTCTGGAGATCCCTGGAATGTGCCAGGAAGGATTCAATCAACAAAGAGCCCATCCAGCTCTGCTGATCCCAGTGTCCTGAAAAAAAGCCAACAGATTCCAGGCTTAAGGATTCTCCTAAACCTAAAAGCAAACCAGCCCCTCCTCCAGGGAATTTGGACAAGGAGCAAGGCTCCAGGAATAGCTGAGAACATGGGAAGCTTTTTATTATTATTCAGTTTGTTGTCGTTGCCACCGCCCCCAGGCACAGCACATCCAATCCCGCTGCTCCAGAATCCTGCTCCTGTTGGGCTCCCAGTCGGAGTCAGACACTCTGTTACTCCCAGGGTAACGAGCCCCTCTCCTCCTCCATCCCAACCCTGCCAATTTCCCTCAGCTGCTCCATTAGGATTACAATAAATCATAAGGAAGTAGCGGGAACACGGCTGGGAGCGCAACATCCAGGTTTATCCAAACCACCTCCTCAATCCCTGCAAACACCAGGCTGGGCTTCATCACCCCTGAAGCAGGCACAGGCTGTTCCAGCTGGCTGAATTCCAAGGGGTGACAGCAGCAAGTGTCTTGGCGAGCTGTTTTTGTCATTCTCAAAGGGGACAGGCTGCCAGGGAAAGGTGGACAACAGCATTATCCTGACATTTCCTCCAGGGGAAAAAATTCCAGCACCTCACTCACTGTCTCTCACTCTCTAGGCAATATCAGTTATTGAAGAATTGAGGTTGGAAAAGCCCTCCAAGATCACAGAGTCCAACAGTTCCAAGGCCACCGTTAACCCACGTCCCCAAGTGCCACATCCACACAGGTTTTAAATCCCTCCAGGGATGGGGACTCCACCCCTGGAGCCTGTTCCAATGCCTGACAACCCTTTCCATGAAGGATTTTTCCTCCATACCGAATCTAAACCTTCCCTGGCACAAGCCAAGGCTGCTCCCTCTGTGCAGCCGACCATAATTCCACACGGAATTCCCACCAAACCACAGAGCTGCCCACCAGAATTCGGGAAGCGCTTTTAAAAGCCACACCAACAGGCATCCCTGTCCCCCATTCCCGTGTCACCAAGCTGGAGGTGCCTGTGTTTGCTTCCATCCCCGTGGTGGCTGTGCCTTCCCAGCCCTCCCTCCCTCCCTTCCCAGCGTGATTCCCACCCGTGACTCTCTGGAGGCATCAGCCTCCATCACCTCCTACCAAAGCACTGCTAATCCAGTGCCTCCAGACTGTTCCTGCTCCTCAAATCCCTCATTATCCCCGCAGATCTCCCCAGAAACCTGCTCTTCCCTGATGCCCCCCCAAGCCAGCACCTCCTGGCTCGACCCTCCATGTCATTCCCAGCCCCTGGGAAGCTCCCAAAGCAGGAATAAGCAGCTGGTAAAGTCCCCCCAGCAGGAGCAGCTGCTGCAGCTCTGCAGAGAAACAGCATCAGTCAAATCTTCACTAAAAATCATTCCCCAATGGAGAGGCTTCTCCTGCACTCCGGATGTTGGGAAAAATCTCCCCCCTCCAGCTGCCTCAGCTTTCCGTGGTCCCTGCAGCACTGGGAAGGGATTTGGGGGGCCCAGGCTGCTCTCCCACCCCTGAGCCTGAATCCCTAAAAAGCAGTTAATTCAGAGGGGAGACAGCCAGTCAGAGCCAGACCTAGGGAGAGCTGGTCCAGGGATGAGCTGGAAGCCCAAATTCAGGCTCGGGCTGGCACACTGCAGGCTGGAATGGCAGCCAAAGGCAGAGCAGGAATTGGGAAACCTCTGTCAGGCACCTGAAGGGATCAGACATGGAATTCTGGAATTAATTCCAGAATTGGAATTGGAAAGGACCCTGAACATCATCCTATTCCACCCCCTGCTGTGGGCAGGGACACCTCCCACTATCCCAGGTTGCTCCAAGGCCCATCCAACCTAGTCCTGAACACTTCCAGGGATGAGGCAGCCACAGCTTGTCTGGGAAATCCATTCCAGTGCCTCCCCACCGTCACAGGGAAACATTTCTTCCATAAATTCCCAAGATGTGGGCAGCACCAACTCCCACTGCAGGTAAGAAGGACAGAGCAAGGCTGGCACATTCCCAGCTCCTTCCCTTGGGCACAGCTCTTCCCATTCCCACCTGAACAGGTTGGCAACCTGTCCCTTCCCTAGGAACCCCCTTTCCAGCCTCAAAGCCGCTTTCCTAGCAGGATCCCTCCCTTTTCCAAGGGGTTCCCACGCCGTGGGCCCACTCTTGGCACGTAGTAAACACACCCGTGCACACACGGATGGGTTTGACTCCATAGGAAAAGCCTGGAGAGGATTTCTCCCACAGGTTGCATCCTGGAATTCAGCACAGCCCTCGCTGCTCACGATTCCAAGCACAAACTCCTCTTTCCAGCTGCTTTGCTAAATTGGTGCCAGATCTAACTCTGGAAGCCAAGCCTCGGAGACTTGCTATCAATCCCGCCAGCACTTCCCCCTCCCAAGGACATTATCCAGCATTATCCAAGCTGTGACTCCTCAGCCCAGAAATTTCTCCCTGGGAAGGAGCCATTGCCATGGAAAAGGACCATTAAATAACAGCTCACTGGGGTTTCTCACCACTGCTCAGCAAAGCTCAGGGCATCTTCCTGCCTGGCAGCTCCAGGTGGCTTTTCCTTTGGGAAAAATGAGAGGATAAAGCAGTGCTCCAGGCTGTCGGGATATTTGCCAGCATCCTCCATGCTCCCCCTTGGACAAACTCATCTTTCCAGAGCTTTTTCACCTCAGGTTGTAAAAAGCCTCGTTGTTCTGCAGGGAATTGAAAACAAAAAAAAAAAAAAAAAAAGTGTGGAAATGAACCCTAAAGGCTTCAAGGGGAGGAAAATGCAAACCCCCGAGCTTCCCTGAGTCACAGGGATGTGCTTGCAGCACTGGCAGCCGCTGGAATTCCCGGCTCCATCCCAGCTCTGGCTAATCCAGGTGCAATAACAACGTGTCATTTTCCTTATCTGCTTCACCCCCGCCAAAATTCCTTCGTATTATTCCTCCTCCCCACCCACCTTTTGAATGCCCTTGGCTCCATCCTCCTTCGGGAGGAGAGCTCCAGCCCAGGAATGAATCAGGATTTTAGCAGGAGCTTTAGAGATGTGGGATGCCTTCACCCCCACGAGCAGGAGCGCTGCCCTTTTCCCAGGGCTCCGTGGCACGAACACAACTTCCCTGGCCAAGACTCCAAACCACAGGAATTCACCCGGAGGATGAGCTGCTTCCCGATTTCCAGGAGCCTGCTCACCTCCTGTGATGGGAATGGCTGCGGCAGGACAGGGAAATTTACGGATCAGCTGTGTTGTTCCTGTCAGTGCTCCAGGGAAGCAGTGTCGGAGAGCTCTCCCTCACCAGGCAGCACCTGCAGCCTCCCAGGCTCTCTGGGAAGCCTGGAATGCTGCTGTCAGACGTGGGCACAGCACGGAGGGCGCGGATGCTCCGTGGAGAATTCGATCCCTCCCCGCAGGCCACGTCTCTGGACATCAGTCGGATGCGACTGGAGAGCAGCAGCTGGAGCCAAGGCACTTGGATAATTTCATTAGGTCAAACCCCTCCCTCCTCTGCTTCCTCAGGATCCTGCTCTTGCTTCTGGAGGCAGGTGGACTGAACCGAGAGGTTTCCCATTAAGAATTCCTTCCTGGCTCTGCTCCTGGCTCCTTTCCCGCTCCTCACACCAGGCTGCAGAGCCATTCCCCACTTCTCCCAGACCTCAAAGCCTTGTCTGACCCACTTGGCTTCATCCCAGCTCTGAACTGCCAGAGGGGAAGCTCAGCTCTCACCGGGAGACGCCGCTGCCCGTGGAGATCCCAAATCCTAAACTGTGGCACAGCTCCTCCACAAAGTCCTGGCAGAGACCTCGGGATCATGGCCCAGCAGGCAGACGGGAGGGGGACCTCAGAGCAAAGCAGAGGTTGGAGACCAATAACCAGGAACAATTATCCTAAGGAGACATTCCCAGCTCCCTTCTGTACAAGTCCATGAAATATTTTTATATTCCCTATATATAGGGAATTTTATCTTAACCCAGAGAAGAGGAGGCTCGGAGGGGACCTTCTCCCTCTCCATGATTCCCTGATGGGAGGGTGGAGCCTGGTAGGGGTCAGGCTCTGCTCCCAGGGAACAAGAGACAAGCCTCAAGTTGCCTCAGGGGAATTTCTCTTTGGATATTAGGGAAAATTCCTTCATGGAAGGGTTCAGGCTGCCCAGGGCAGTGGTGGAGTCCCCATTCCTGGAGGGATTTAAAAGCTGAGTGGATGTGGCATTCGGAGACATGGATTAGCAGTGGCCATGGCAGAGCTGGGTGGCTGAACTCAGTCTTGGAGGTCTTTTCAAGCCTGAACAACTCCTGAGGGAGAGGAACTGGAAAAGATCATGCTGGGAAGAAAAAAGCAGCAGGCAGGAATGTGAGCAAACAGCCCCTGTCCAAGCTTTGTCTGAGAATTCCCGGGAGAGGAGCGTGCTCTGATGTCAGGACTCCGTGCCACACTGACAGGAGATGGGAACGATCCAGAGAGGCAAAAAGGGAAGCACGAGAGGGTCTGCCAGGCAGGATCCGCCTCAGACACTCAGTGAAGGAGAAAAGGACGGGTGGTTGCTAAGGGAAATGGGACAGATGGCTGGCACCGGGAACTTGCTGACTCTCGGAGACTCCAAACTCTTTTTTGGGAAGTGGCAGGGCCGAGCAGGCAAACACAGCCCAGATGACCACTTCCCCTTCTCCCCCCGCTCCGAGTGTCAGGACGGATCACGTCGGAGCGGAAAAGGTCACGGAGGCAGCGGGAGCCAAGGCACATTTGTGCTTCTGCTCATCACCAGCGCTTGCCCCCGGCAGCCCTTCATCCTCCCCTTCTCCAGAGGCCACCGGCACCATCCCACAGGCAAATCCCAGCAGGCCCCGGGACAGTGACCGGGCTCAGCGAGAGGGAAAACCGCAGGATGCTGGCTCTGGAGCTGCTGTCTGTGAAATCTCATGGCTCCTGGACATGCTGTCTCCCAGATCCGTTTACACCTCTCCCTGACATTTAAAACCATCTGAGCCTTTTGGCTTCTGCTGCTGTCATCCCTGTGCCAGGGCTTTTCTGGCTCTAAAAAAAGGCTGGGAGTTGATTTCCCGGCAAACACAGCCCTCCCAACAGGTCTCCAGCCGCAGTGGCAGGGCAAGGGAAAAGGGGGAGAGGGCGGGAATCGCTGCTGCCGTGGGGGCAGGAGACGTGCCAAGAGCCTGTCAGATCCTGATGGCCACAAACAAGGCTCTGAAAGCAGGGGCTGGGAAGAAAAGAGGGGAAAGAATCCCTTGGCAGTGAAGGCGGTGGAGCTCCGAAGCTGAGGCACGCAGCACTGTGCGGCTCCAGGCTGGGATTTCAGGGATCCAACGGGAAGAGCAGGGGGCTTGGGGAGCCTCTGCCCACCTCGGGCTGGCCCCAGGCACTGCCACACCCATGGGCATACAACAGAGGGACTTGGGAAGGAAGCACCTGAAAGGTCTCCAAGAGAGCTGGACAGAGACTCTGGATGGAGTGACAGCACAGCAGGAATGGCTTCCCACTGCCAGAGGGCCAGGTTGGATGGGATATCGGGAAGAAATCTTCCCTGTAAGGGTAGTGAGGCCCTGGAATGGATTTCCTGCAGGAGCTGTGGCTGTCCCATCCTTGCAAGTGTCCAAGGCCAGCTCAGATAGAGCAACCTGTGATAGTGGAATATGTCCCTGCCCTTCCAACCCAAACTATTATGGGATTCCCTGAAGGGAAAGCTCTGGAAGCGACAATAACGTCTCCCCCATCCCACCTGTTCACAGGCGTCTCTTGGATTGAAATCACCCCAAAAAAAGTCCACTGCAGTCCAAAAAGGAGCTGCAGATCCCAACATTCAGTGACCAAGATCCCACAAGGAGCCTTCACCAGGCGCTCATTCCCAGCAATCCCACATGCCACACAAACTGGAGGAAGTCCTGAGCAGCAAGGACAGGATCATCCACTCCCTGGGATTGCTCTGCTCCTGCTGCCAAGAGGAGGAGGAGGAATTTGCTCCTCGGCACTGAACAGCTCCAGCCACAGAGCACCTCCACAGCCCTGCCAGGAGCAGCCAGTGCTATGGAAAGCATGGAAATCCCTGGATACTACAGAATCCGAGCATCACAAAACAGTTAGGGTTGGAAGGGGCCTTGAAGATGACTGAATTCCAACTCTCTGCCATGGGCAGGGACACCTTCCACTATCCCAGTTTGCTCCAAGCCCTTTTCAACCTGGCCTCAAGCACTTCCAGGGATAGAGCATCCACAGCTTCTCTGGAGAACATTACAAGGCAACTGATGCTCTGCAGAAGGATGGAAGGACACTGGACACACCACCACCACCCTCTGGATTTCCTTTGGGCCACCAGATATTCCCAGAAAGGGAAGAAGATGAGGAGAAGTGCTGGTGCCAGCTGAGAGTTGCTCTTCCAGCCCATTCCGCTGGCTGTGTGGGCAGCTCCATCTTGGAGCCACATTCCAAGGAGCTGCTCAGAGTGGCAGCTCCCGGATTCCGTGCCAAGCTGCCACTGGCTGCTGTTGAGATAAACCCACACAAACAAACAGAAGCCTGGGGGAGCCAGGAAGATGTGGAATACAGCAGCACAGATGGGCTGTCCCAAGGCTGGCCGCTCTCCAGCTTGTCCCTCTCGGTGATCCCAGCATTCGGAAATGTCACCAAGCACAGATTGTCCCAATCCCTCAGAGCAACGGGGAGTTTTCCAGGGGGTCACACCCCCTCCTCTTTGCCAGCAGCTCCAATTCAATTCCCACAGAGTGGGAATGCCCAGGGATTGGGTGGTAAGGGTTGAAGAGGAGCATCCACCTCTGGGTAAGGAGGATTCCAGCTCTCCTGCAGCCCCGGAGCCAAGGGAACAAACCCCATGGACACATCCTTATCCCATCCCCACCCAACTGGTGGAATCTGTGGGAGCAAGGCCAGATGGATTGGTGTCACCCAGGCCACTTCCAAGTAGGACACAAAGCTGAAGTCCCTCATCCCGGGACACTGACACGTCTCCCAGGAACAAAATTGCCTTAAAATTCAAAAGAAGTATTCCAGGAGAGCCTGATCCCACAGACATGGACAACACTAAACACAGACCCTAAAAAACCCAAGGATGCTCTCCCAAGCTTTTTAAACCCTTTGCTTTCCTCTGCATCCACAAGCAATTCCATGCCCTCTGTCCCTCCTGCTGGGTGCTAATGAGGGTTCCCCTTGCCCCCAGGCAGCAAATCCTCCTTTCTGGGGGAAGAGGGCCAAGGATTTGTGCCGTGTCCACCCCTGGCAGGCACAGAGCCAGGGACACGCCGGCGTTCCAGATGTCCGGCTGCCGGCACAGCGACTCCGGCTGCGCCAGGGCTGTCCTGCAAATGAGCCCGGCAAGACACAAAGAGCCTGATTTCCCAAATTAAGCTGCTGGAATTACTCATCCCAAAATCAGCAGCATCAGCTGCTCACGGTGACACCAATTACGCGCAGTCACTGCCCGGTGCTGCTTCCCACTCATCCCAGCACATCCCTACTACAGGCTTTCCCAAGGCATGGTGCAGTGGAAAGTCAAGCAGGAATTATTTTAAACCAAAAGAAAAGATGAATTTAGATGGGATATTGGGAAGAAATCCCTCCCTGTGAGGGTGGGGAGGCCCTGGCACAGGCTGCCCAGAGAAGCTGTGGCTGTCCCATCCCTGGAAATGTCCAAGGCCAGCTTGGATGGGGCTTGGAGCAACCTGGGGTACTGGAAGATGTCACTGTCCATGGCAGGGGAGGGAAGGATATGAGCTTTAAAGTCCCTTTTCACCCAAAGCATTCCAGGAGTCTTCCAGCAGAAGTGCCACCAGCTTGGGACATGGAATAGGCATGAGGGGACAGGAGAAGCTGGGAGAGCTCCAGCTGTCTCTGCTGCTGGACGTGGTGAGGACACACCTTGGAGCCCCCCGGAGCAGTCATGGATCAGGGGGAGGCTGGGCTGGAGCAGACAGCTCCAGGGAATCGCGTCACCAACGCAGAGCGGAGCTGTTCAGGAGCCTCTCCTTGAAATGTTTTTTGCTGGATCACCAGCCCGGTTTTCAGGGACACTGACTCATCCTCAGGAGTGCTCTTGCTGCTGGTTGTGCTCCGGATCAGGCAGCAATTCCTGACACACCTCCCAGCTATGGGGGAGCATCCCTGAATCTGCCAGCTGGATTCTTCTCCTTGACAGAGGCCAACTGGGGTGCCCAGAGTCAGGGAATCATGGAGTGGTTTGGGTTGGAAGGACCTTAAAGCCTGTCCAGTGTCACCCCCTGCGATGGGCAGGTACACTTTCCACTATCCCAGGTGGCTCCAAGCCTTGTCCAGGCTGGCTTTAGATGCTTCCAGGGATGAGGCAGCCACAGCTCCTCTGGGAAATCCATTCCAGGGCCTCACCAGCCTCACAGGGAAAAATTTCTTCCTAATATCCAACCTATATGGGTGCTCTGGCTGTGGAACACATTCCCCCTTGTCCTGTCACTCCAGGAGTCCCTCTCCAGCTCTTGGAGACACTTTAGGCACTGGAAGGGGTTCTATGGCCTCCCTTGAGCCTTCCCTTCTCCAGGCTGGACACCCCCAGCTCTCCCAGCCTGTGTCCATCCCTCTGGCATCTCCATGGCCTCCTCTGGCGTCTCTCCAGCAGCTCCACATCCTTCTTATAGTGTGGCACCCAGAGCTAGACACAGCATTCCAGGTGGGATCTCACCAGAGCATGAGAGAGGGGGAAAATCCCCTCTCTGAACCTGCTGGCCATGCCAGGGAAAAACTTATGTGGGAAAAAAAAATGGAGGAAAAATCCTGGTGCATTCCTAGGATCCCCCTCATGCTCCAGACACAATCTGGGAAGTAACTCACCTTCTCCCAAAGCACTTCCAGCAGCTCCAGAGCCCCAGCCTGCATCCATCCCACCAGCACAGCAAGGAGCCCACCAGGGCCTCCTTAATTCCCCTTTTATCCCATCTCGCCTCTGCTCCAGCTGTGAGGCTGATGGGCAGCACCTGGGATGAGCAGGGAGGGAAAACAGGAAAAGCTTTCACCAAGGGCAGAACCCCAAAATAAATCTCAGGAGTTAAAAGCGTTTTGGGAGCCTCCCGCTGTTTCTGGCCTGTCCACCCCAACCTGACAATGCCGTGCCTTCCACCTCCTCAGTTTCCCAGGGAAAATGGGCCCATCCATCTTCCCCTCCCACTCGGGGTGTCCAAATCCCCTTCCCGATTTCCGCGCCCCAGCCCCGCGTAGGTGCAGCTCCAGAGGCTCTAATGAGGGAGCTCATTTACTGTGACCTAAATATTCCCTGTGCTCTGCTCGTCTGCCTCGGCACCTCCAGAACCCATGGAATACCAGTGGGATTTCTGCAGGGGGAGAGGGCCAGCACCTCCCCATCCCGGGGTTTTTCTGGCCATCCTTCTCTCTGCTCCCTGCACGAGCTCCCTGTTTGGGGCAGCCCCATGTTCTCCTCCTTCCCACGTCTCTTTTTCCCTCTGAGAAGAAATCCCAAGGGAAAGAAGGGCTGAGACTGCTGGCAGCCACCCCATCCCACTGCCCAGCAATGCTCCAGGAGTGGGACAATCCCATCAGGGAGTTTCCTCCCTGTGAAAACCATGGCCAGCAAGGAACAATGGATGGGGTGACTGTGGTAGAATATTCCAGCACAACCAAGCTCCCTTCCTGCTTTTCCAAGGCTGTTTCCCTTGGGAATTCGCAGCTAATTTAGCCAGAGGTCGGGCTGCCTGGGCCTGGGCTGAGGGAGGATGCAAATGGGACAGGTTGCTATAAAAAGCCACCAGCAGCTGCTTTTTTTGGAAGTCAGGTATTGATTTTTCCTTGTGGAGCTCTGACTGGAGGGCACAGCATGGAATGGGGCAGGGACCCTTTCCCAAATAACAGAGCTGGGAGTGATCCCAACGGTGGCACATCCCACTTGGATCAGGTGCAAAAGGTGATGAGCAAAGCACAACCCCACCACTGGCTCCCAAGATGACCCCAATCCCACACCTGCTCCCTCCTTTCCTGACATCCCTGTGATACTGCCAGGCCCTGCTCCCTAAGAGGAATTCCTGGATATTCCCACCACTTTAGGGATATCTCCCATGGAGGAGCAGCAAGCTGTTGGGCTGGGGACCCGGTGCAATCCGTTTGACCATCCATGGAAAGCTCTCTGGAAGCACAGCTGCAGCTGCCCTGAGGGTCCTGGATGTTCCCATTCCTCCTCTTTCCCTCTCATTTTCAATACCTTTGCCAGCAAAAGGAAAAATAAAGGAATTGCTGCTCGCAGCAGAAGTGATTTTCCACTCCCGCCTCTCTCCCACACTTGGATCAGCCAGGACCGTGGCCTGAAATCACATTCCATGCATTAACATCAAGCCTTCCCAAAATCCCCCCCATCCCGGTGGCGCTGCGGGATTTTCCGGGATGGTTGGTGGCTCCGCGCAGAGAGTGGTCCCCGCTGGTGGTGTTCCCATGGCAGGGGGGCCGGGATGCGGCCCCGTCCCGTCCCAGGTGGTTGCGGGAGATTCGTTCCATCCCGGATTCCAGTCGCCCCGTGTTTCCCGGGATGCTGGGACGCTCCGTGCCTCGGCGCCTCGGCCCGGCCGGTGCCCCGGGGCTCTCCCGTGTATCCCAGGGCTCTCCCGGTAGTTCTCCCCGGGAGCCACGAGGAGGAGCTTTCAGACCGCACCGCCGCATCCCGGGGCTCCTGGCGCATCCCGCTGCATCCCGGTGCTCCCCCTTCCCGGACATCCCAGTGCTCCTGGAGCACCCTTGTACCCCCAGCGATCCTGATGCTTCCAGAACTCCCGGTCATCCCATCTGTTCTCAGGGCTCCCGGTGTTCCTGGAGCATCCCTGTGCTTCAGAGGGACCCAGTTCCAATGCATCCCAATGTTCGAAATGCATTCCAGTGTTCCTTCTGTTCCCAGAACTCCCAGTGCTCCTGCAGCACCCCTCTCATGGATCTTCATGCTCCCAGTGCTCCCAGTAAACCCCTCTGTTCCCAGGGCTCTCCGTGCTCCTGGTGCAAACCAATGCTCCTGGTGCATCCCAGTCCTCCCGCCATTCCCAGTGCTCACAGTGCTCCCGGTGCATCCTGATGCTCTTCCCAGGGTTCCTGATGTTTCCAGTGCATCCCATAGTCCTATCTCCCCCACTGCATCCCGAAATTCCTCAGCCCAGCACGTCCCAGTGCTCCTGGTGCCATTGTTCCCCGTGGCCCTTCACACCCATTCCCAGGGCTGCATTCCTGGGATTCCATTCCCCACTTCGGTACCCACATCTCGTCCCTGTGGAAAACCACTCAGGAAGGGCTGGATTCAGAATGGGATTTCACCAGAGTTCTCCAGAAGCTGCTCCAGCTGCTCCTGCCTCGTGCTGCTCCCCTGGGGCTTCCACGTGGATGTCTCCTGTGTTCTGGGATAGTGGCCCATCCCATTCTTTCCCACTCCTTCTCATCCCATCTGATTCCTTCCCATGCTTTCCCTTCCCATCCCACTCCATATCCCATCCCATCCCTGGTGAGAGTGTTGGCACGAGGGAAATGGAAGCATCTCCAAGATGGGCATCCGCATTCCCGCTCCTGTCCAGCCCCAACCATCCCACCCCTCCCTGGGATTTGCACTTCCAGCTCCTCCAGGATGGATCCCCATCCCATTCCCGCTGGCAGCCGGGCTGTCGGATCCTCCCTGGCAGCGCCGGTGGAGCCGTTCTAAATCCGGCACCTGGGATTGGGGTGGGAGGATTTGCGTCAGCCGGTGACACTCGGCTGAGGAGGGGGATCCCGGCGGGATGAATCACGCAGGGAGGAGTTCCCTGGAGCAGGATGGGGCCCAGAAGGGGTGAGACACTCGGGATGAGCTTGGAAGGAAGGGGAAGAGGAACATTTCCTGTTCCTGGAGGAAGATCAGCCTGGGATTGTGGGATGTGCCATCCTCCTGCCTCCTTCCCGCAGCCCCCTGGGATGAGGAGACTCCCTGGAGCCCATCAGGGCTGAGCTCAGCATCAGTGCTTCCGTCTGCACTTCCCGATTGGAATAACCCGCTCTGGGTGTGTTCCTGCTGGACACCAGGGAGTGGGAGCTCATCCACGCTTGGAACCCCAAAACAACAGCAGTGGATGGGAAAGCCCTGCCTGGGCCTCCTTAGATGGGCACATCCCATCCCACCACATCCCATCCCACCACATCCCATCCCATCCCATCCCATCCCATCCCATCCCATCCCATCCCATCCCATCCCANATCCCATCCCATCCCATCCCATGCATCCCATCCCATCCCATCCCATCCCACCCCATTCTTTTCTTGTCCTGTCCCATCTCATTCTTTCCCATTGCTTCTCATCTGTTCCCATTCTTTCATATCCCATTCCATCGCATTCCTTCCCATTCATTCCCATCCCTCCCCATCCCACCTCATCCATTTCCATCTGTTCCTAACCTATCCCACCCTATTCCTGCCCCTATCTCATCCCATCCCTCTCCTACTCCCCTGGGAAGGGTTCCGTCAAAGTGTGGGCAGAGGCCACTAACAAGGGCAAGACACACCTCATTCCATCTGAGCCTGGAGTGCCTCCATGCACAGAGAATTCCCTGTGGGAAACCAAGGAATAGCAAATCCTCCCGCTAGTCTAATCCCTCCCAATGTCCTCCTCCAGCTCTTGTCTCCACTTCCCAATCAAGCCCCTATCGGACATCACGGACACACCCTAGCCACTTGGGATGGCTCTGGAGCCTCTGGAACACCAAGACCTCCCTCTCCTTCCCAGCTCTTGGAGAGGAATCAGGAAGAGCGACAGGCGCTGCTGGAATGCTGCAAGTCCTCATCCAGGCAATGAAATGGCCCGTTCCCAAAATACCCACAAGGATCACACATCCAGGGAAGGCAGCAGGTGCTCGACAGCGCTGGCGGGATCCTGCTGCCTTCCAAGTCCTTTTTGGGAATTCAGACAGCCTGCTGTGCCGTGGAACGTCTCCATATCCATGTGGGAATAACGGGTAGGGGCAGGAGAGGGAGTTCATCATCCCGGCGCTCCCCGCCGCGGCGGGAATTGCTTTCCCGCACTGCGCTGGAACATCGGGAAGCCCATCTGGCACTCTCCGTGCCAGGAGCTGGGAATTTGTGGAGCGTGCCGGAGGTGGCCGGTGCCGGGCATCTGCTGCCGGCCTCAGGGAGTGTGGGAGCGGGAGGCGACCGGCAGCGGTGCGTGACTCCGGAGCCGCGGGCTGCTGGAAGCGTGCAGGGAGCTGACAGTCCCAACATCTGTCAGCAGCTGGCACAGAGCCGGAGCCGGAGCTGGAGCTCTCCCTGTCCAGCGTTCCTGGGATGGCTGCTGTGTTTGGATCAGGGCTGAGCACTGGGAACTCGGGATGGAGCAGGACCAGCCTATCCCAAGGAGCCTTTTCCAGTGTCCCCTTTCCCGGTGCAGGACACAAATCTTCCCATCCCACTAAATTGGGTGCCAGAGGCTCTGGTGATGGTGTTGAGGAGGGATCAGATGGGATTGGGATTGCTGTGTAACATCTTTTTGGCAGAGAGGATGGGATGAAGTTTCTACTGCTGTGAGGTTGTGAGGCCCTGGCACAGGTTGCCCAGAGAAGCTGTGGCTGCCCCATCCCTGGAAGTGTTCCAGGACAGCTTGGATTGGGCTTGGAGCAAGTGAAAGGTGTCCCTGCCCTTGGCAGGGGGCTGGAATGAGATGAGATTTAAGACCCTCTCCATCCCAACCATTCCAGAATTCCATGATCTTCAGCTGTGGTGCTCACACTGAGAAACTGGCCCCTTCCCAAGCAGCTGAAGATCCCAGAATCCCAGAATGATTGGGTTGGAAGTGACCTTAAAGCTCATCTCTGTCCCTGATTACATGGGAGCCATTAGAGGGGTTTGGCACAAGCTGTTCCCAACAATCCTTGGCCATTAAATCCCTTCTCCCAGCCACTAAGTGCCTCCACAAGCAGCTGTTTATCTCCAGGATGTCAGGTGGGTTCCCACCTTGGCTCTTCCCGTAGCTGGCGTGGGATCAGCCTCCCTCCTCCCTGCTTCTCCTACCCCTCTGATCCTGCCTTTCTGCATCCATCACCGGCATGTCCTGGAGGCTTTTCCAGCCAGATCTGCTCCAGTGCTCCTGGGGCTGCCCTGGACTTTGCTCTGGCACCTGTGGCAGGACAGAGATGTTTGGATAACAAACGGATGTGGCAGCGCTGACCGTGGATCATCACCCCTGTGCAGTCGCCTTCCTGTGCTCCTCCACCCCTGGCTTGGCACGAATTCCCGACATTCATGGTTTTCCCGGAATCCCTTGTGCAGCCAGAGTTTTTTGGGATATTCAAGCAGCGCTCACCCCATCTCCCTGCCCAGCCCGAGCTGATTCTGTGATTTTCTCTGGGGTTCTGTGGGATTTTCTCCCATGTCCCAGGTTTTGGTGACCACTGGATGAGGACTGAGTGTGGCTGTATCTTGGCATCACCCTAGGACTGTGGGATCTCCTTTCCAGGTGGGATCTTTTCTGGAGCTTTTTTTCCTCTGGGCTTCTTCTTCCCTGCCTTCAGAGGGAAATCCAGGCTTTGGAAGGAGGGTTCACCCCAAAATGTGTTGGGGAGACAATGAGTCCAAGGCGGCTGTGCAGAGATTCCCAGGTGCAGGAGAAATCCATGGAGCTGCTGGTAAGGGCAATGGGTGCAACAGGAATGTCTCTTTCCAGCCCTTTCCTGTCTGATTTTCAGGCAAATCCTTCATTTTCTATCTCTATCCAATTTTTCCTGATCTGACCTCATCTCTGCCCTCACAGCCAGGAGAATCAAAATTGCTCATCATCCATCCATCCATCCATCCATCCATCCATCCATCCATCCATCCAATGCAGGAACAATTTATCCCTAATTGCATGGTGGCTTGGCCCTTCCATCCTCCAAAATAAAACCCTGGAGAGGCACTTTGGGAACTCCTGAGGAGCCGGAGAGCTCTGCTAATAGAAGTCACTGCTCATTATGGAGCCATGCTCCGCAAATTATCCAACATCAGGATGAGGAGAGCGGTGGTTTCGGATGCGCTGAGAGCTCCTGGCTCCATGTTGGCAGCGCTGGAGCACTTTGGAATGGGCAGGGAAAGGGCAGTGCCTGTGCTGTTCCTTCCCTGGCCTGAGTGTCTAAGGGCAGCTTCTTCCAGCTCTGCCTTTCCCAGGCATCGACCGCCGACGCTCATGAAAAAAAGATGATCCAAGGCCGGCGCTGAAGGGCTAGGAAAGCAGAGGGTGGGAGGATGGGGTTCAACAGGATTTGAAGGGGGGGAAAACCACTCCCAGGCTGTGTTCCAGCATGGCTCTTCCCCTGGCAGCACCTGGAATGCAGAGTGGGATCATCCAGACATCCTGTGTCACCATTACCAGCTTCCCCTGGGACAGCATTCCTCGTGGTGGGAGCACCAGTCACTCCCAAACCCCTTCCCGGCTGGTTCCGGCCTTCCCATTCAGGATCCAAAGGCACAGCGGGGACTCTGGGAGTCGGGCCCTGCTGAGTCAGGGCAGCGGGGCTGGAGCGACTCCATCGATCGAAACCTGATCCCAAATTGGCTGCGGAGGACCCCAGCACGACCCGGCTTTGAGCTGCCAGGAAGGACAAACCCTCCCTTCTCCGCAGGATTTTGGGAGGCAGGATCCATGCATCCCTAGCCCCAACCCACTGCAGAGTCTCCTGGTTCCACGTGGGGTTCTCCTGCACCCCGTGGCTGCCGCGGGCTCGGAGCCAGCAGGAAGGATCCGAGCCCTGTGGCGCAGCCTCGGATCCCGTCTCACCTGCCGAGCAGCTGCTCCCGGGGGCAAAGTCCATGCCGCGACCTTCAGCCTCCACCTGCCGCCTTTCCCGGCTTTCCTCGGGGCTTTCTGGCCACCCTGGTGATGCCCAGAGCTCCCCTCCCTGTTCCAACAGCCAGGTCATCCCTCTGGAGCCAGGGATGCCTAACGCAGCTGCCTCCAGGATGGCAGGGAACTCAGCCAGAAGGATTTATAGCCAAAATTATCCCAAAATGACAAGGAGCATTGGGAAGCTGAGGTTTATATACACCTCAGACTGGACTGTGTGGCACCATGGAGTAGGGATGAGGTGGCAGGAGGACAGGGAATATGTGACATCCCCCATGGTCACCCACCCTGGCTCATATCTCTCCATCCCCAGCATTCCACATGGATTATAATCCATGTTCCTGGTTCCAATTCTTTCAGTCTTTTAATACTTTTCTGCCTGGTAGAGGAGCAGGAATAAATTCCTTGGATGGAGAGTGCAGCTTCCGGGCTGGATGGGTGATCTCTCAGCTCTGTGCTGGAGCATCCCGAGCTCTCCACCCAGTTCCCTGGTCACTTCAGGCTCTAACTGGAAGACCCTAAAATCCCCAACGTGCCTTTTTTGGGAGCCACCACACCTTGGCCCCACCCAGGGGGCCTGGAAAACTCCAGCAGCTCCAAAGGGCTGGAGCCACTCGGAGTTAACAGGGAGGATGTGCCGAGGGCAATAGCGCCGGCCACGGCAGGAATGTCCCTCGGAGCCGCTGGCAAATGTGGCGCCGAGCGGCTCTGCCACACGACGGATGCTCCCTCCGTAATTAAAATATCCAGAGGATACTCAGTCGCCACCGGGATAATTGTTCCCATTCAGTGAGGGAGGCCCGGCTGGGGTTCTGCGGCATTCCCCGCTCCCCACGGCCCCCACGGGTGGGCTTCCAGCCTTCCCTGCGGATCCACAGCCCGCGGATCCGCTGCGCTGCTCATCCACGGGCCAGCGAGCTTGTCCGTCATTTATCCACTCATGGAATAACACACGGGAGGATGAGCATCCCCCCGGAGCCAATCCCCGCCGCTCGCCTTCCCCTGCCCCCCGGGGGCCTCTCCCGCGATGAGCACCGGGAGGCGCCCGGGGCAGCTCGGCGGATCCCGCCCGGCCGCCGGACCGGTTCTGCCCCGCGCTGTGTTTGCACAGAGAAGGCAAACACGGCCCTGCTTCCGCAGCGCCGGGAGCGGCGGAGCGGGAATAGGGAGCGATGGGAACAATGGGAGCAGCAGCCGGGTGCCGCTGCCGGCTCATTAACATCTTTATTAGCTGTGACAAGCGCCGGGTCACCGCCCGCTCATGTCCGACTCGAGGCATAGTTCGCTTCCTAACCCCCTGTAATTGCTCCCGTTAGGCTCCGAAAATTTCCTTGTTTTCCATGGAATTACCCCCGGCTTGGCCTCGGCCCCGAGATTAATTTGGATAAACAGCGCCAGCGAGGGGTAATAAATACAAAGGGAAAGGTTCTCTCTGTTGGGTGTGGAGGGAGAAGAGGAAATATCCATTCTCTGGCCCCAAAAAGAAGGAAAATGAGGAGAAGGGAGTGGGATGACTTCTTCTGGAGCAGCCAAGCAGCAGAATGTGCCTTTTCCAGGGAGTCCTGAGCGTGTACTTGGGAGGCATCCTGGAGACACGGGACTATCTTCCTGCTCAGTTGGGATTTGGTGTGCCCAGGGATTTAGAATGGCAGGGACTTCGGGCATCCATGGCTTTAGGATGGTAGGGACTCATACCCAGGGATTTGGGAATGCAGATGTCCAGCTGCTCAAGGATTTGGGGCACCTAGAGTTTGGAGTAGCAGCAGTTTGGGCACTCAGGGATTAGGGGGCACCCAGGAATTTGGAAAGGCAGCAGCTCAGGTTACCCAAGTGTTCAGGGCACCGAGGACTCACAGGGCTCTGTTTCGGGCCGATTTTCTCCTTCCAGCCTGGCCTGAGGGGAAGGCAAAGCCTCCCGGGCAGGTGCCGGGGCGCGGCGGGCATCGGAGGCTCACGCGTGGCCCTCGCCGAGGCGCCGGGCCCGTGACTCAGCAGCGTTCTCCACCCACCCGGCCCCGCTGGAAGTGACGGCGGGAGCGGCTGAGTGGGAGCGGGAGGTTACGGAGCTGCCGGGCTGTCTGTGCGTGCGGGGATGGGGTTTCAGAGCTCGCTGGAGTGTGTGGGAAGCGAGCGGAGAGGAGCGCGGTGAAAGCCAGGGCCGCTGCCAAGGGCTCCGTGAGAAGATTCCCACGGAAGGGGCAGAAATCATTCCAAAATCAAAATAAAGCTCCGTAGCCGCGGGAAGATGCTCCGCCAGCCCTGGAGCACGAAGGGGCAGAGAGGTGCCCTTTTCCCAGCCCATCCGGAGTGCCAGGAAGGCTGGCAGCAGGCTGGCACCGCTCCCCCTCACTGGAAGAGTTTTGCCAGGGTGAACGTGCCGGAGATTGCCTGGCACGCGGCTCCCAGGCTTTCCAAAGTGGGATGTGGCTGGCCCAGCACCAAGGTGCTGGGAGAAGCCCCCATGTCCAGGGGAGGGCCACCGAGATGGATCCCCTGGTGTGAGTCAGGCACACGAGACCAGGTCCCTCATCCCTTACCCCTTATTCCCCAGCCAGGGAATTCCTCGGCATTGGGGAGTTGCTGTAGTCCCCATTTCAGCCCCATCCCTCAATCCAGTGCCTGCCAGTTCAGAGTTTTTATAAGGAGATATTTCCTGCTTCATTCCCTGCTCCAAACCCAGCCTAGGAGCAAGGAAAGTCCCATATTAGTCCCCCAAAGAGCTTCCAAACCCTGGCTGGGGTGGTTTCCTGACTTTTCCTGGCCCAATACGACTCCAGAGAGATTCCAATTGATACCCAAAAGTTTGGATTGGAAGGGACCTTTAAAGGTCATCTGGTCCCACTTCCATTCCACAAGGCCAGGTTGGGCTCTGCCTCTGGAGGTTCCCACTAGTCCTGGACCAGCCAGGAGTGTCCCAGCCCTATTGCCCCATCCCAAGATGAGTCCCTGACCCCATCACCCCATCCTGGGATGGATCTCTGGTCCCCTCACCCCAACAGAAAGCAGGAGCCAGCATGGTTCCCAATCCCAGGAGAAAACCCCCAATCTCCTTCATCTTTCCCCCTAATTTCGCCTCCATCCATGGGCACATCCTGCATCAGCAGGGTCTCCTCCTTGGCCGCGCTCCCTCGCACCCCGGGGACCCTCAGCAGATCGGAGAGGCAGGAATTCGCCGGGAATTGTTTTTGCGCGACGGTGTGGGGGATAACGGGAGCGAGCTCCGAGAAATCCCCTCCGTGTTTTTCGGCGCCCGCAGCGCCCGCCGCGCCCGCAGTGCCCCGGCAGCGCCCGCCGCGCCCCGGCTCCGCCAAAGCCCGGCCTGGATCCCCGCGGAGCGCGGCACACGGAG
>VWZV01000393.1:169246-184478 GCA_013397155.1 Irena cyanogastra | reverse complement strand
GACACCGACCCCCCCCGCCCGGCGACACCCCAACCCCCGCGGGCCGCATCCTGCCCCCCAGCCCCTCAAAAAACAAGGGGCGAGCCCCAAATCCCGCTGGGTGCCGGCGCCCAGACAAGCATCCAGTACATGCCCCCTCTCCTCACCCTGCGGAGCTGCTAGAGCCCCGGATCCCCCCCGGGACACCCCAAGCCCCGGGGGCAGCATCCCGGTCCCCACACCCCCAGCAAACCCCCAGACCTCCAGGAGAGCCCCAGATCCCGGCATCCAGACTAGCATCCAGCGCTCAGCACATCCCTGCTCCTCACCTCCCGCCCCCTCCGTCCTTCTGGGGGTCCCCCTGCCCCGTCCTGCTGCACCTCCGGAATGACACCGGGACACGCGGGGGTGGGCGGCTGGGGAAGGGGCTTTCTCCGGCGCGGATTTGCTGAGCTCATGCTCGGAAGGCAGCAGTCGGCCCCGCACCAGGGAATCTGGGACGCCGGCGGGGACGTTTTGGGGGTGCTCGAGCCGGTGCGGAGACACAGGGATGCTGCCGGAGCGATGCGGATCAGCGGGGCCTGGCAGCTGTCCCCGGCCGCGTCCCGGGGCCCGGGGAGCGGGCAGAAGGACAGCGTGTCCTGCGGTGGCGTGGGGACGTGCCGGCGGGGACGCGGGGACAGCGGGCGCCGCCGGGGAGAGCTGCAGGTGCCAGGCCTGCGGGATCCGGCAGGCTGGGGCGCGCCGGACACCGCCACGCGCTGTCACCCACGGCAGGTGACGGCGTCACCGCTGCCCGGGAGTTGGCAGCGCCGGCCGAGCTGCCTTCGAGGGGAACTTTGCGCCTGCCCGCAGGCTGAGCGCTCCCACCGGGAGCGGCTCCATCCCGTGCCACCGCGACCCCGCAGGGATGCCCGGACCGGGGCACGGCACTGCTTGGCCCAAGGTCACCCGGCGGGTGGGTGGCAGAGGGGGACGCCAGCCTGTGCCCGCCGGCAGCAGTGTGACAGAGCTGCCCTTCCCTCCTGGTGCCCGAGATTTTCTTCTGCATTGTTCCTCATCCAAACTTTGCACCTGCCCCCGATTTGTCCCCCTTGTCCCTGCCGAATGTCCCCATCGGTGGCCAGTGGGCTACCAACGGCTGCTTGTGCCATCACCAGCTCTGCTTGGCCCTGGAAGCTCCCAGGGCAGAGCTCGAGCTGCTGGATTTGGGGGGACAGACGCCCCGTCCCCAAACCCCGTGCTCCCCGGCTGCTGGGGCTCCCGTCACGTGGGAGTTTTCCCACGTCACCGGCGGCGGCTGTGCCGTGGCGCCTGGAGCCGTGGGGTGCTGGGGGTGCACACACCTGTGCAAGCACCCTGGCACTGCCTGCTTCCCTGTGTCTTCCCACCTTTCCCGGATTTTCCAGATGTGCTGACGGGGTTCTGGGTCTGTCCCCCACCCTGACTGAGGCTGAGTGGGTGCTGTCATCACACACCCCCACAGGATTTGGGAAGAGGCAGCCAAGCCACATCTCTGAGTGAAGCAGTGCCCGTTGTCCCCCCAAAACCCTGCCCGAGGTGGCACCAGCCTCGTCCTCCTCGTCCCCTGCTCCCTGTCACTGTGCAGGGACAGTGGCTGTGGCCCCACCACTGGCTGCGTTTCATGGGGGGAGAAGATGCCGGGAAATTCGGGAAACTTTGCTGCCCAGGGAAAGAGGGGTCTGGGGGTAACGTGGAGCCCAGAGGTGCTGCTGGGGTGGTCTGGTTCTGGGCTTGGAGACGCCCGAGGGAGTCTGGTCTTGGCTGGCAAGGGATGTTGGGAATTGGGATCAAGCTGAGGTGCTTCCCAAAGCGGCTCCCGCCAGCTGGAGCATTTTTGGGGAGACACAGGGGGCTGTGCTGCTGGGGGACCACCAAATGATGTGTCAGGAGAGCCGATGTGTCCAAGCGCGAAGCAGAGCTTGGGGCTGCCCTCAAAGGTGCCCTCTGTGCCACAGGGACAACGTCCCCCTTGCTTTGGGAACACCGGACAGCTCCCTTCCCCCTGCCAGACTCCCTCCCCATCCCTGTCCCCGCTGCTGGCACCAGCCATCCCCTTCGAGGCGACGTTCTCATCCCCAAAGCTCCATCTCAGCACAGCCAGCAGGTGCCGGGGGGCCCTGCTCCCCACGTCCCCATCTTTCCCGGCTGGAAGCGTTCCGAGCAGAGCCGCGCGGCGGCTGGAGGTGGTGAATCAATAACCAGGCAGCAGCTGCCTGTTTTCCCCCCGCACCGCCTCGGAGCGGGCGATGGAGCGCCCTGGTGCTGGCGCGGCCGTGGGAGCAGCTCCCCGGGGCTCGGGAGAGAAGCCGGGCTTCCGAAGGGGCCGGCACGCCGCGAGGAGCCAGGCGGGGGCCGGCGGAGGGGCTGGCAGCGGGATGAGGCAGCGTGACGAGCGGGAAGGCAGACAAAGAGCGCAGGGATGGCAGCGCACGGGCCTCGCCAGGAGCCGGGCACCTGCTGCAGCCTCGCGTCCCGCGCGGCGCCGACACGGAGCGGGAGCTCCGCACCCACCCGGGACCCCCATCCTGCCCGCTCTGGGGTCCCCCTCCCAGCCAGACCCTCTGCTCCAGCCCGAGGGACGCTCCTGCCGGCGTCTCGGAGCATCCCCCGCGGCCTCACCCCGGCCCTTTGTCCCCTACGGCGGCTCCGTTCCATTTTCCGTGGCGGTGGGGGGTCCACGCGGATGCCGAGCCCCCCACGGTGGGGGTTCCTCGCTCCCAGCATCGCCACCGATTCCAACCCTTTCAGCCTCCCCACGCCCGCACTGAGGTGTCCCAGGACCCCCCTGAGCACGGCTGGGGCACAGCAAGGACAAGGACTGGGGGGCTCCCCGCCGGGCGGGGGGTCTGGCAGGGAGGTCTTGCTGATTCCCCCTGACTCCGAGGAGCAGGAGAGGAGCTGGAGGCGGCTTTTCCAGCGCCTGATCTCGCGGCTTTTCCGCCTGCCGAGGAAGGAGGGGGGAGCGGGGAATGAAGACAGATGCAGATAATATCGCTGCCACCCCCCGGCCCCCGAGGGCTCAGCTACAATATCCATTATGGATGGATCCGGCAAGGGAACGGCTCCCGGAGAGCCGCCGGAGCGCGGGGATGACGGGCAGAGCCCCAGCGTGGAGCAGGGGGACGGACCCCCCTGGCTGTGACTGGCAGGGGGCCTGGGGGACGTGTGGGGGGCCGGGCTGGGCGTGGGGGGCGGCAGGCTGGGATGCGCCAAGCGGAGCGTCCCCCATCCCCGTGGGTGACAGCGTGACTGTGGCACGGGAGGCTCCGCGCCCGCCTGCCAGCTCTGGGTGCCCCCCAGCGCCCCGTCCCCTCCTGCTGTCCCCGGGCCTGGCTGCAGGAGGGAGAGGGTCACCTTGGGGGGAGTTAATGAGGTTTGAAGGGAAGCGGTCGCGCCGGCGGGGACGGAGCCGGCGCGGCGGCGGAGGGACAGCACAGCTCAGCAGCCCCGCTCCCGGCCCTGCGAGGGGGGCACAGCCCGCGGGATGCACCCCGGGGGGTTCCGGGGATCCAGGGAAGGCGGGGTGATCGGCTCTTCCCCCGCGGATGGAGCTGTGGGACACTGGTGGCTGCGGCGGGGCGATGGGTCCTGACCCCGCTCCACCATGGATGACCATCCCTGCTGCCCCATGGATGACCCTGCCTCCGTGTCCCTGGAGGACGCAGACCCGGGATCAGGTTCTGCTGGAGGATTTCCACCACTCCCACCTTCCCTGGGTACTTTCCCGTATCTGAGTCCCCAGTCCTCCCTCTGGGGCCTTCCTCGGCCCTTCATTCCCCTCCTCTGCCTCCTCCCTCCGAGCTGCGTTTCTCCATCTTTCCATGTGTTCCCCTCCAAGCCTCCTCTTCCTTTCCCAGCACCAGCAGCCCCCGGGTCTGAGGGCTGTGGCTGACCCTGAGCATCCCCCATCCTTGCACTCCCTTCGGGAATCCTGTCCCCACGGTGGCCTTGCTGTCACAACACGTGGATCCCGGGTGACGTGACTGGGGGGCACTGCCCGGGGGGAATCCGAGAGCTGGGGAAGCCAGCGGGGGGCTGGTGGAGCTGGGATGGGCTGCAGGGAGCCTGCCCGCCCTTGTTCCCTGGGAACCGCTGGCTCTCTGCCTTCCCTCTCTCCTGCTGTCACCCGAAGGGCTCGGGAATGATGGAGAGCCCTGGGGCGAGAGGCTAAGTGGCGACGGCGCGAGAGCTGGCAGTGCCACTCGGCATGAGAGCCCAGCCCGCTCCTCCGTGCCCGCTGCCAGCGCCAGGAGAGGATTCTGTGCCAGGGGAAGGGGGGCTGGGGTGACTCCAGCGTGGGGAGCGTTGCCCAAGGGCTCATTTTGGAGCAGGGAGGAGCAGAGCACCAGCCTGGCCGGGGGATGAGCAAGGGCTGGAATGGGGGTGCGGATGGGAATGGGGATGGGGATGGATGCAAACCGCAGGAGCAGAGGGGGCTCCGGGGTTCTGGGTGCTCCTCGGGAAGAGAGACGCGGTGGGGACCACGAGGCAGAGAAACCACACGGCTCTCCGGAAATCCTCGGCCAAAAATAGCCCAGCACCAGGGAAGGAGCGCCTTCCCTTGCCAAATTCTCCCTCCATCCCCAGCTCCTGCTTGCCGTGGGCAAGGAGCAGGGACCAGTGGCATCAGGGCTGGAGGGGACACAGGAGGGACTCATCCATGCATGGCAGCTGGCGGGGATGGGGGCTGTCTGGGAGCATCCGGCCGGAGCTGTGCGGTGTTTTGGGACGGTGTTCACCTCCCCCAGCCCCCCATGGTGGGGCCGGTGTCGGTAGGTTCTGCCACCCCAAGCCCCCCAGGACCAGCAGCTCGGCGTGGGGGAGGCAGAGCCGGCCGGATTGACAGCTCCGGGGGATGGACAGATGGCTGGATGGAGAGGCAGATGTGTATGAGGGATGGATGGACGGACAGATGGATGGAGAGATTGATGGATGTGTTGGAGAGGGGGACGCACGGATAGACAGACAGATGGGGAGCAGACGCCCATCCTCTCCCAGAGCACGCCTGGGGTGCTGAGCTGTGGCACCGCTCTTCTCCCCCGAGGCTCATCCCAGGATCTTGCCGGGCAGCGGGATGGCCATGGGGCTTCCAATGATCCTCCACTCTACAGAGCCCCTGGGAGCACGTGGGCAGGTGGCACGGCCGGACCCAGCTGGCCCAGCCCTCCAGCTCTTCCACGTGACACGCCAAGCCTGGCTTACAGCATTCCCAAAATGCCCACTGGGTTGTTACCAGGGATGGCAGCAAAGCCTCGTCCCCCTCCGTGCCCATCCCTTCTCGCTCTCCATGAGCCAAGGGCTTGGGTTCCCCTTTCCTGCTGTGCCCGCCGGGGTCCTGGCCGGCTCCCCCCGACCCGTGCCCGGGATCCTGCACAGGAGTGAAAGCTGCAAATTCACAGCTTTTCAGCTGCATCCTAAAAATAAGAGGTTTGGGAAATATCAAGCAAATGAGTGGGAGGATGAGAAGAGGAGGAATTAATGGCCTGGCGCCAGGCAGGCAGCATCTGGGAAGCCCCGGGTGACAACGTGGCCACCTCGCTCGGCGCCGTGTGGCCCTCCACCCCGGCAGCACGAGGGGCTGCTCCGACGCCCCGTTCCTGCTCTGTCCCTTCCCATCCCAGAGCTCCTCCCCGGCACCACCATTCCCAATCCAGGCTCGGCGTCACATCCCGCTCCGACTCCGCAGCTCACCACGACGACGGCGCACGGTGGAATGTCGAGGGAGGGGCGGGGGGACGCGCTGCTCGCTTGGCACCTTCTCCCGCTGCCCTTTTCCCGGGAATGCACGCGTTTCCGCTGCCGGTTTGGCGGCTTGGCACATGGAGCCGTTTCTCCGTGTGGAGCTGTGGATGTTGGCTTTGATCACCACTTCCAGGGAGCTCAGCGGGAGCTTGGCCTCGGGGGGGTCCCACAGCTTTGATTTCCTCCCCCAGGGTGCTTGGCATCCATGGAGCTCGCCGCTGGAACAGGGTGAGTGGAAGGATGCTCCAGGAGATGGGGCTGCGATGCTGAGCAGCTGCCAGGGAGACGCAGTGTCCACAAAACCTGGGAATTTCGGGGTCTGTATCCAAAAATATGGCCCTGAGAGCTTGGACACAGCCATCCTCACTGGGACATCTGCAGAGGTCGGTTCCAGCTGTGGTGCCACAGGTGTGAGGCTTGTTCCAAAGCCTTTGCTCACCCAAAGTCTCTGCCTCCATGGAGATTCCAGCCTCTCCATCCTGTGCAGGAGCTATGGTTTGGGAGAGCTGGAACCATCCCTGGATGCCCCCTGCAGGGGCTTTGCCTTCCCAGCATTGCTCCAGGGCCATGGGCTTTGGCTGGAGGTGATGGGTCTGAATCCTGGGATAGGCGCAGGGAAACAGGGAATTGGGAAGTGGGTGGAGCTGCCCGTGAGCCTGATGGTCTCACTGTGCCGGGCTCAAGCGATGCCTGTCCTGGAGCTGAATGTGCACAGGGCCACCAGCACCACAAAGCCAACAAGGTGTCCAAGGCTGCTGGAGAGCACAGGGCCACCAGGATGCACACAGACGCTGGGATGTGCAGGCTCACTGGGATGCACAAGTCTAACAAGATGCACAAGATCACTGGGATGTCCAGGACTACCAGGATGTTCAGGGACATTGGGATGCCCAGGGCCGCCAGGATGCACAAGGATGCTGGGATGTGCAGGATCACTGGGATGCCCAGGGCCACCAGGATGCTCAGGGACACTTCTGGATGTCCCTGGAACGGGCTGTGCCACGGCTCCTGCATCCACCATTCCTGCACACGCCGGAGCTGAGCCGCGTGTGGGATCTGTCGGCACTGGCAGCTCTTCCCCGCTTTGGGCGCATCCTGCCGGATCTCCGTCTCACACGCCGCTGGAGAGGACTAATCCCTCTTGGATCTCGGCACCTCTCCTTGTGCCGGGGTCGGGTTTGAAGTGTTTCCTCACATCCACAAAGGCCGGAGCTTGCTCGTGCTCCGAAGGCAGCTAATCCTGAGCCCGCAGGAGCGGGGGATAAAGGAGGATAAATGGTGACCGCATCCCTGTCTCCCAAACATTCCCTGTCTCCCACTTCAAAGTGGGCACTGTGAAGGGTGCAGGGGGTTCCCTGCTTGTCCTAGATCTGCCATGGAGACCCTTCCCCTGAATCCAGAACTCTCTCCACTGGCACAGGGACCCTCTCCCCTGACATGAGGATCCTCTGCCTGCATCTAGAGCCCTCTCTCCCTGGAACAGAGACCCTCTTCCCTGGCTCACGCAGCACAGCACAAATCCCACGCTGGAGAGCTGCGGCGCTAAGGAGGCAGGTAATCCCCTCATCAATGACGGCCTGGCAAAGTGGAATTATATCCCGTCAAGTGGCATTGAATCCTGATGAAAGAGCCGCAGGGATGTTCCACCCCCTTCCCAGCCTCCGCAGCATCCCCTGCTCTGCCAGCACGTGGGACGGGATTGGGACCTCGATCCCTCCGAGGAGGGGTGTGGAATCTCCTCCTCGTGGCCCCCTCTTCACCGTGCCCTTGGGACGAGGCAGGACCAGCGAAGGGCCGCTGGGATTTGGGACAGAGCCGTGGACCCTCAAGTCCCACCCAGCCGTCTCCAGGCTCCCGCCTGGATCCGCGCTGGCAGCCTCGGAGATTTATGGAGAGCGGCGGGGAAGGCAGGCCAGCGGCGGCGTAAACAAGCGTCGCGTTTTCCCCTTGTCACCCGCTCCCGGGGCTGTGTCCCGGTGCCACGCAGCTCCCCGCGTCCCCCCTGGATCCACCCGCCCCAGGGCATCGCGTGTCGCGCATCCCAACCGGCACAGGGACCCCACACCGCGCCCCAGGGTTGGGGACGCGCCAGGAACTCCGAGCAGCTCCGAGTCTTTAATTAATCGAGCGCTAATTGCCTGGAAAACGAGTCATTTAAGTCATGCTGAGGGCGGCGCAGCCTGGGGGCCGGAATCGCTCCCCCCGCCCTGGGGACACGGCGTGATCCCACCGGGAAGGGCCAGACCCACCCCGTGCACAGGAACACCCCCTGGAGCCCCCCAGGCAGGATCCCGCTGGTAGATCCATCAGGATCACGGGGTGACGCCAGGTTTGGGGGTGCGGTGGCTCCTTGGCACGGGGAATTTGGCCCCGGGAACCGCCGCTCACTGATGTCCCTCTCCAGACACTGCCACGGCCGTGGTGGCCTCCGCAGTGCCCGCCCTTTCCCTCGCCTTCGCCTTTGATTCCCTCTTTCCAGATTAATTTGAGGGTGAACTTGACTCCGCAAGGACCGAAGGATCTGTTGGAGCTCCGGGCTAAGCCAGAGGGGTCACGGTGTTCCCAATCTGGAGCAGGGAGCACCAAGCGGCAGGGCAGGGAGAGCTCACCCCAATCCCAGCCCTCCCATTAAGCCCCGGTGCCACTTGAACTGGTCGGGGTCCCACCCGAGGAGGGGTGGCTGGTGGTCTCCGGCCGTGCCGGCTGCTTCCCATTCCCCCGGCAGCTTATCCAGCCGGGGTTTATAAATGTTGGAAATTAAGGGCTGGTCCCAAATTCCCTCCTAGGCAACAGTTGCTATGTGAGTTTTATACACAGGCTCCTCGTGATCCGGGAGCGATGGAGGAGCTGCCTTTGGATGGAGAGAGCGCGGGTGCTGCAGGGGGGACCTGTCCCCAAAACCTCCCCCACTGCATCCCACCCTCATCTTCTCCTCAAGGAATTGTTACAGATCTCCCCTTCCTGGTCACCATGCCCTTTCCTCGTCCGATTCCAGCGGGGATGTGGGAGCTGTGGGTGCCTCGGCATGTGCCGGGGGCGATTCCAGAGCCTCAATCCCCCCTCCCAGTCCACTGACTCACCCCGGCCTCGGAGCCGCTGGGAATTTTCGTTACAATAACAAGGTCTGCGGGCGAATTAATTATTAACATTTATTGTTTAATATTTATACTGCAGCACCGCTCCCGGCGCTGCTCCGGCCTCGCCGCCTCCTGCTGCCAGCTGGGGCTCCCGCCACGGACAATCCCATCCCAGCGGGCACAGCGGGATGGGGAGCATCCACAGGGATGCCGTGGTGGGGGTCCTGCCTGGAGACAAAGCTGGGCCAGTTTGGGGTCCCACTGGACCCCCTGAGCCACCTTGGGTCCGTATTCTCATCCCACAGCGGTCATTCCGCATGCTGGGAGCACGGACGTGAGTGGAGGTGCTGGATGAGGTTGATGGGTGCTTCCCACACTTTTGGGGTCCCCAAGGTTGCCCCCAAGGCCAGGCTGGGGAGGAGTGGGTCTGCACTGCCATTTGGGATGAATCCATGTGGGATTGGCCCACAAAGCAGTGGCCACGGCCTTTGCTGACCGTGCCAGCATTCCCAGGGTGCCAGTGGGGATTAAAGCTCCAACCTGAGCTCCCAGGAAGCGCTCAGACCGGATTCTCCCCAGGACACAATCGCTGGGAGCCCAGGAGCCAAGAGGGTGGCCACCATGATGGGACACTGCGGAATGGGATTGGAGCCTGCTGGACCACATTCCCTGTGTTTTCCCTCCCTGGGAGCACCCCAGGATTTAGGTCTGACCCCCCCCTTTGTGCTCTGCGCCCCCCAGGGACCCCCTCCCGCGACGTCCTCCTGGTCTCAGCCATCATCACCGTCAGCCTTAGCGTCACCATCGTCCTCTGCGGGATCTGCCAGTGGTGCCAGCGGAAAATGGTGAGTGTCCGGCTTCCCTCCTGCCTTCCCGGCATCCCGGAGTGCCCCCCGTGCTGCCAGCCAGGGGGCAATTCCCTCTTCCAGAGCAGCAGCCTAGCGGAGGCAGCTCCCCGGAGCTGCCGGCTGCAGCTTTTATTTGGGCTTTTCCGGACGTGCTAATGAAATGTTTGGGCGAAACTGTTTGTGTGGCACAAAGGGAAGTTTCCAAATATATGGATATATATTGGTGACGAGCCGGAACGAGCTGGCCCCTGTCCTGCTGGGCACGCTCCTGCCTGGAAAAGCCCCGTGGGAAGGCGGCCAGCCCGTCCCTGGCAGCACTGGGTGCCGTGAGCCATCCCTGCCGCCCGCTGTGCATCCCTGCTTCCCTCCCCGATTCCCACCAGGGGCTTGGGACAGCGCTCCCTCCTGCCCCGCATCCTTCCTCCTCCTCCTGCTCCTCTCCCGGGAGCAGGACGTGCTCGGCCACGTTTCTTCGCCATCGGAATCGAATCTGGGTCAAGTGCTGCGATGGCAGCGGCGCTTCCCGCCAGGAAAATGCCCACCCCCAGCCGTGGGAAGGCAGCATTCCCTTGGGAATGGGAGAGGGGGTCCGCGTGGCGATGATGAGGCAGCGAGAGGGAGGGCAGTGGGTGGGAAGGGCCCTTCCAGGTGCTACCCAGGGGATGGGGAGAGAGAGCTGGCGGAGGAAGAAGCACTGGGAAGGAGGAGGCTGGATCTGGCAGAGGAACAAACAAGTGTAAATTGGCCGGGAAGGCACATCCCAACCGGCCCTCGACAGCACCCGGAGCTGGAGCGGCTGTGTGGGAATGATGGCCAAGCCTGGCGGGCCGGCTCCGGGCCATGCCCACGCGGCCACCGCTGCCGTGTCCTCACGAGCCCCGAGCCGCCGCAGCCGGGGACACGGATCAGCGCAGGGCTGGGGGATGATTTCCTCTGGGATGGCCTGTGAGCATCCAGTGAGGCCAGGCAGCCTTGTGCCTCCCGGTGGGATTAGTCCACAGGCATCCGAGGACATCCAGGTGTTCCCCTACAGCTCCTGGCAGCATTAGCCCTTGGGCATCCAAGGAGATCCAACACTCCTGCAGTTCCTGGCAGGATTAGCCAATGTGAATCCAAGGAGGTCCAGGTGTGTTTCCTTGCAGCTCCTGGCAGCATTAGCCCTTGGGCATCCAAGGAGATCCAACACTCCTGCAGTTCTGGCAGGATTAGCCCTTGGGAATCCAAGGAGGTCCAGGTGTTCCCCCGCAGCTCCCGGCAGGATTAGCCCATGGCTGCCCAAGGACACTGTGCTGAGGATCCAGGTGTCCCAGCAAGCCAAGGACATGGCTCCCTGTGGATATGAAGAGGCTGGGAAGAAAGAGAAAGGAGAAACATTCCCATTCCATGGGCAGGCTAGGCCAAGACTGGCTCCTGAGATCCAGGACCCTTCCAGGATGGAAGGGCTGGTTCTCCACCCCATCCTGTTCCAGCAGCTGTTCCCATCCCACCTCATCCACTTGGCACTGCATGGAGCATCCTCACTCCCAATTGTTGGATAATTGGCATTAATTGGCTCCTGCCCACCCTGGCTCAGAGCAGTGCTCAGAACCTGCCGGAGTGCCCTGATTACCAGCCCCAGTTTGGAGCCAGCTCCAGCTTCATTATCCTATGGCAGCACTTCCCTGGTGCTGAGAAAGGTGAACTCAATTAATTCAGGCCCAATTAGGCCTAAAATTATCCACTCCTTCCCAGTGAGGTCATGGAATAGGATGCTGGTGGCCGTAGCCATGCTGTCCTTGGGGTAACACAGGGCATGAGCCCCCAAGGACCAAGAGATGGAGCTGTTGGGAATTTTGCTGCTTGGATGGGTGGGATGGAGCCTGGAGACCATAAGGGAAAGGCCAAAATCCAGGTCAAACTCCCTAAGTAGTGGCAGCTCCCATCTTTCACTGGGAGCCTACTCCAGGGGTCCTCTGTGGCCCCCTGACCTCCCTCTCCTCTCTTTTCCACAGGGAAAGCGTTACAAGACTTCTCTGGAGACTGTGGGAACTCCGGATTCCAGCCGAGGCCGCAGTGAAAAGAAAACCATCAAGTAGGTGCCAGGATGGGGGGGGAGAGGAAGGACAGAGGTGGCCATCCCTTCTTCCAGTGGGAGAGGGGCTCCGGGAGACTGGGAGAGCTGGTGGGTGTCTCCAGCATCCTCGTGTATCCCACTGAGCCGTGGGCATGATGTAGTCACAGGAACATCAGCCCGGGCGTCCCCAGGGATGCTCCGGGCCTGGGTGTGTGGATTCTGAGCTCTGCCCGGCGGGGCTGGAGCGGTTCTGCATCCCACGGGCATTCCATGGAGGAAGGAGAGCAGAGCTGGGGCATCCCACGGCGCTGGGTAGGGAGTGAAGTGAAGGCTGGAAGCTGAGGGTGTTCTTCTGGGCATCCCAGAGCCAGCACTGCCTCTCCACACCCTCCGCAGGCCTCCAGGGAAGAGGGAGCTGGACCACCAGGAGGGAAAAAGCTCCTACCTGGAATAAGCCTATGGAAAACTTCCTCCCATGGCTGGCCTGGGTGTTATCGGGGTGCAGGGGCACCTGGATGAGCTCATCCAGTCAGGATGAGCTGGGAATGGAAGGGAAGGTGCATCCCACCCAATGTCATGGCACAGGCAGCTTTCCCAAACTCCGGCACATTCCATACAGCCGGGATCAACCTGGAGCTGCAGGTGGGCACTGGGGGCTTTTCCAATCTCCCAGCACCAGCGGGGAGCTGCTGGGCCCCCCAGCCCCTGGCACACAGCTCCAGCAGTTTCCCAGAGCCAGGAGGTCCAGGTTCTGTGCTGGCAGCAGGCCGGCTCCGCGGGAAGGGATCCTCAAGGGAAGGGATCCACCAGGGAAGGGATCTGCAATGGAAGGGATCTGCAATGGAAGGGATCCGGAAGGGAAGGGATCTGGAAGGGTCCCCAACACGCAGCAGTGTCACGGTTAACCAAGCACTTCCAGGACTCGGCTGCTGAGCAGGCGAGGATGCACGGACACACGCGCCGAGGGCGCACGGACACACGTTTGGGAATGCCGTGCAGGCACCGCACTCGCCAACACCTCCGTCACCCCCCACATCCTTCTCTCCTTCCCAGCCGATGGAGCCGCCCGCTCCTGTCTCTCCACAGCTCTTCCCGTCCATCCATCCTTCTGTCCGTGTCCGTGTGTGTGTGTGTGTGTGTTGGTGTCCGAGGGGTGGGCTCCCTGTCTCTCTCCGCAGGATCCTGGCGCTCCGGGGGCGGAGGGCTGCTTTTCCTTCTCTCTCGCAGGAATTCAGCTTCTCTCTCTTGTATTTCCCTTTTCTTTCTCCCCCGGAATCCGGCCGCTGTAGCGATCTAGACAGAGACTTTTGGAATAACAATGACAACACAGTGCAGCAGAAATGGAGCTCCTACCCTCCCAAGGAGTTTATCCTAAACATTTCTCCTTACGCTCCGTACGGTGATCCGCGCCTTTCCCTCAAGTGAGTCTCTCCTTACCGAGTTTGCTCCGTGTAGTGAGTATATGGGCAGCACCCATTCGCCTACCTCCTCCTCTTCCTTCCCCTTTCCCTCCTCCTTCTCCTCCTCCTCTTGCTCCCGGGCTCCCCGCACGCCACCCCATGGGCCGTCCCATGGAGACGAGCAACCCCTCCTTCCCGCATTCCCGGGGCCGGCCGGGATCTCCCTCCAGGACGGGGTTGCGCGTTGGGGGCACCCCCTCGGCGCGGGGACGGGTCCCCCCGGGGCTGGGCTGCCGGCGAGCGGGACCCTCCTTCCCGAGCCCTCTCCCTCCTCCGCCCTTTCTCTTGGATGTTTTGCCGAGGCCCCCGCGCACCCCGCGGCCAGGACCCCTTTTTTTTGCAGTGCTGATGTCTCTCTTTCTCTCTCTGTCTGTCTGTCCGTCTCTTGTCCGTCTGCCCTCTCCGGCTCTGTCGCCTTCCCCTCATTCCCCGACGGCTCCCCACGTTTTCCACGTCCATCCGTGTGTCCGTCCGGCTCTCTTCGTGTCTGTCTGGGGGGGTCCGGCCGCCGGCCCGGCCCAGTGGCTCTCTGTTATCAGGGGCCAAACTGACGGCGTCGGCCGCCGCCGGGCTGTCCGGGGACCGCGACGGCCGGCCCGGGGACAAGCAGCGGCTCGGCGAGGATGGAATGAGGAGCAGCGTGTCCGCCCACAGCGAGCCCGGAGCGGGAAAGGCGGCACGAGGCCGCTGGCACACGGTGCAGAGCCACTTGGCCGCAGGGAAGCTCAGCCTGTCCAAGTGAGTGAGCACGGCACGATCCGGCACGGCACGGCCACGGCCACGGCCGGCGGGCCCAGGCGCCCGCTCCCCACTGCGGATGCGCTTGGATGGGGGCCACCGACAGGTCCCCGGGGCCGCCGACAGGTCCCCAGGACCGCCGTGCCGAGGGAGAGGAGGCGTTTCCCGTTCTCCCAGCGGTGTTTTGGCTCAGGGGCAGCAGAGGAGGCAGCCGGGCAGGAGCAGCACCCTTGGGTGCTGTCCCCAGCGTATTTCCAGCCCAATCCCGATGGGAAGCGGCTCAGCATTCCCAGCTCGGCTTCTCAGGGCAGGCAGCGCTACCTCAGTGGTTTCCCAAAGGCAGGAGGTGCTGTCCCATGCTCCCATCCCTCAGGGACAATCAGGGACAGTGTGTGGCATTTTCCCTCCGTGCGACCCCTTGACCCCTGGCACAGCCACCGGACCCGGCGCCGGCAGCACCACCTGATGGCGAGAGAAGTTGGAGAAAGTCCGGGACCGATCAGATTTAGGGAAAATCCGAGCTCTGGCAGGCTCTGCGGGGCTCCAGGCCGGGGTGGGGGTCTCGGCGAGACCTTTCACTGCTGGCAGCGCCGTGGCTCTGGCGGGGAGTGACGGGGTTGTGCCGGCTGTGGGTTCCGTCCGGCGTTCCCGGTCTCTGCTCCGGTTCTCTGCGCTGGGATGTGGCAGCCGGGGGGTCCCGGCGGCAGCGCCGGCACTCCGGGAGAGCTCGGTGACACCGCTCATTCGGCGTGAGGCTGCTGCGCTCCTGTTGGACACTGGGAAGCAGGAGGGAGAGGCGAGGAAAAGCGGGAGCGGCGCAGCCTTCAGCCGTCCCCGCGCTGGGAATGCGGACAAACGGACGGGATGGAGCAGGCGGCAAGGGCAGGGTTAAGGGGCCGTGGCGGAGCACCCTGTTTTCCAGCATCCCCTCGGCGCAGCGCCGCCGGGGTTGGGGGTGTCCCGGGAGTCCAGGCCGAGGGTCCGGCCGTGCCGGTGCCCGGAGATCCATCCGGGCACGGGCAGGGCGCGGTGCCGCCTGGCACGGCGCTGGAGGAGCTCCAGCTGGCGCGGGGCCGACAGGAGCCAGATTTAGTTTCCTGTGACTGAGAGGTTGTAAATTGAACTAATTTAGGATTCGATAGGAAAACGAAAGGAGGTCGGCGTCGGCGCGGAGGGGGGTGCGGCAGCGTCCGGGCAGTGCCTTTGGCCCCGGGCGTGGGGCTCCGTCCATCCTAGCTCTCCGCTCCTTTCCACTCCCTTCCCTCCTCTCTCTTTCTCCCACCTTTCGCTCTTTCTTCACCTCCTTTTTTT
>VWZV01000393.1:79522-165520 GCA_013397155.1 Irena cyanogastra | reverse complement strand
CACAGCCCCTCGCCTCCGGCTGCTCCCCGCATTCCCGGCGTGCCGCAGGCTCGGCAGCGCATCCAGCCCCGGCACCGGCGCCCGGCCGCGGCCACCGGCGCTGGCTGGCAGAGGCAGAGGTCCGTGCGCCGCCGGGAGCGGGTGTTCATGCCCTCCGGAGCGGGGAGGAGGTGTGAAGCCAGCGGGCGCTGCCTCCCCGTGTGCTCGGCGTGCGGATGAACTGGCACCGTTCTCGCCCGCCGGCTATTTTTACCCTGCTCCGCTTGGTTTCGCTCCATCTTTTAGCACTTCCCTCCCCGGCGTCGCGCTGCGCAGCCGGTCCCCGCCGGGAGCACCGGCAGCCCGTGCCGGCCGCCGGCTGCCCCGTGCCGAGGGGACGGGGACGTGGGACACGGCGGGTGGGTGGCTGTGCCGCAAGACCCCGCTCCCCGCTTGCCGCAGCTCCCTGCTCCGAAACCCCACTCTAGCACATGCATGGCATTCCCCACCTCCATCCCTCCCGCTCCTCGTTCCCTGGACTCCGCAGGACGTGGCGGGATCAGCCGGCGGAGGGGACGCGCTCCGGCAGCCTCGGCTCTCTCCTGCCCCCCGACGCTGCCGACCACCCGCTCTTCTTCCTCAAAACATCTCCTCCATCCCTGTTTCGCAGCTTCTTCCTTCTAGCCCGTCCCCGGCGGCTCCAGCCCGGCGCCTCGGCGTGTCTCCTGTCCCGGTGACTCTGTCTGTCCGTCCACCCGCCCCGCTCCTCTCTCTCATTCCCTTCCGGCAGGCCGGCGCTGGACGACGCTGCTCCTCCTTTCTTTTGCTCTCTCCCGCTCTCTCTCCCTCTATCCGTGACCTCCGCCGGCATTCCCGGCTCCACCGGCACCTCCTCGCTCAGCGGCCCCGCCGCCGGCTCCTCCGCCTTCATTTTCCCTGGTTTTAACCTAATTTTGCCTCCCCAGCTGCCTCGGCCTCTCTGGTCCTTCCTGAGTGCCATCCCGTGTGTGCGTGTGGGTGTCCCCATTGCCGCCCCCATGTCCCCTCCCCGTGTGTCTGCGTGTGCTTGGCGTGGTGGCACGTGTCCGTGGCATGTTGTGGCTTCCCGTGTGTCCCTGCGCCTCTCGGTCCGTCTGGTGGTTTGTCACCGTGTCCCAGCTCGGACAGGAGCCGTGGCAGGGGGGTGGGAGCATCCCGGACTGCCTGTCCCCTCCGCCACGTGCCTGTGTCCCGTTGGGCAGCGTGGCCTCGGCGCATTCCCGCCTGTCTCCATCGCTGCTCTGTCCGTCTGCCTCCCACCGCTCCCGGCTGCCCACCCTGCCCGGCACTGCGCCCGGGAGCCACCGTGTGTGGGGACAGCCAGGACAGTGATCCCAGGGGTGTCTCAGCCACAGGAAAGTGGGGCAGGGACCAACGAGCCCACGTGGAGCACCCGTAGGTGCCCGGCGCCCACCGGGATAAGAGGGTGTGGCGTGTGAGGAGCAGCCAGAGCTGTGGGTGCTGTGGGGACTGCGCTGTCCCTGCCATCGCCGTGGGACGTGGCCAGGGGGACCTGCTGCCGTGCCCTAAAGGTGCCAGGCTGCCAGCTGACTCTGGGACCAGGGCCGGGATGCTGGTGGGCTGCAGGCACCGCGTGTCCCGGCAGCGTCCGTCGGGTGCCGGCACAGCCCAGGCTCAGTATCCGCTGGCAGGGGGCGCCCGGGAAGCCCCTCGCTGTCTCGCCCTCGGCTCCCGGCCCCTCTCCTCCAAGGCCTCTCTTCCTGCAGGTTGCCGGCCGGTGGGAAGGCTGGGAATGCGGCACCGGCGCCGGGGCAGCCGCCGCACGATGAGTCCGACCGCAAGACGGAGCCGCACTCCTCCGTCTCCGACCTGGTCAACTCCCTGACCAGCGAGATGCTCATGGTGGGTGGGTGGGGTGTGCTGGGTTTGGGGGTCGCCGCAGTCGGTATCCAACCCTCCCAGCTCTTCCCTGCGCCATCCGCAAGCGCTCCGGCACGTCCCTGCCCGCTGTGCCGAGTCCCCGTCGGCCGAGCGGACACGCTGTGGACGTGTCCCCCGGGCTGGCACGAGGGAGCGAGCGGTGCCGGACACGTGAGGGATGCGCTGTCAGGAGGAATTTGGCTAATTGGAGCTCCCGTTCCGGGGGACGAGTGGCGCCGAGCCAGGAGTCATCAGAAGCGGTGGGGGCAGCAGGAGGCTGGGGAGAGGCTGATGTCCCCTGACAGCTGGCGGGGCTGCGGTCTGGGGGACAGGGGTCGGGTCCCTGCCAGTCCCCGGCACTGCGCTCACACCCCTCCTCTTCCCCCCTCCCGCAGCTCTCCCCGGGCTCCGAGGATGACGAGGGCCACGAAGGCGTCAGCCGGGAGAACCTGGGCCGCATCCAGTTCAGCGTCGGCTACAACTTCCAGGAGTCCACCCTGACCGTGAAGATCATGAAGGCGCAGGAGCTGCCGGCCAAGGACTTCAGCGGCACCAGTGACCCCTTCGTCAAGATCTACCTGCTCCCTGACAAGAAGCACAAGCTGGAGACCAAGGTCAAGAGGAAGAACCTCAACCCGCACTGGAATGAGACCTTCCTCTTTGAAGGTATGGATTGGGATGGGCTGGAGGGGATCAGGGTGGGAGCGGAGCCTCGTGGGACCCTCCTGGGGTTCAGCTCAGCTCAAGCCACCACAGTGGTAGCTGTTGATGATGTGATGGGTTGGCCAAGCCACCGAGGCCAGGCTGGATGTCCATACCATAAACGGGATGCAGGGGAAGGTTTGGAAGGCTCCATGCCCCCGTGGGTGGGTGCAGATGTGGGAATTAATGTGGCAGCAGCTCCTTGTGCCGTGGGCTGGTCCCCATCTTCTGCCTGGTGCCAGGGTATTGCCACCAGGACAGGAAGAGTGGAGCAGTCCTGGAACTCTGGC
This sequence comes from Irena cyanogastra, assembly GCA_013397155.1. Lineage (NCBI taxonomy): Eukaryota > Metazoa > Chordata > Aves > Passeriformes > Irenidae > Irena > Irena cyanogastra. The sequence goes on along the minus strand of VWZV01000393.1, from coordinate 162,629 downwards.
TTTTCCATCTCCATCACAGGGTTCCCCTACGAGAAGGTGGTGCAGCGGGTGCTGTACCTCCAGGTCCTGGACTACGACCGCTTCAGCCGCAATGACCCCATTGGAGAGGTGTCCATCCCACTTAACAAGGTGGACCTGACCCAGATGCAGACCTTCTGGAAGGACCTGAAGCCCTGCAGCGATGGCAGTGTAAGGCCCTGGACCCTCCCCATCCCCCTGGGGAGGGGAGGTGACTCCCTGTCCCTGCAGTGTCCCAACAGGACCACCTCCCACTCCAACAGGGACGTTTTCTGCTTCAACATCTGATGGAGATTTTTCTCTTCCCAAATTTTGTATTAAGTAGCCCAAAGTCTCATTTTGGGTCAAAACAAACTGTTTCAGGTAGACCTAAAATGAAAGTTTTTTCCTTCTCCTGCCTCCAGCAAGACAAGAAAATGTCTCACTGGGGGTGGCCCCATTTCCTCCTGCCCTGATTTTCCATGCTTTCCCAAATCCCACCCTTGGGCTACTCTGGTGGGGGTCCCACACCAGCACCCTGCTCCCACAGAGGAGCCCTGGGGGGCGTGGGTGTCCTCAGGGAATGCATGTGTCCCACAGGGAAGCCGCGGGGAGCTGCTGCTGTCGCTGTGCTACAATCCCTCAGCCAATTCCATCGTGGTGAACATCATCAAGGCACGGAACCTCAAAGCCATGGACATCGGGGGCACCTCAGGTATGGTGCCGGCTGTCCCCAGTCCCAGGCAGCATTCCCTGGCTCCCATCCGGGGCTGAGAGCTGCTCCTCTCCCACCAGATCCCTACGTGAAGGTGTGGCTGATGTACAAGGACAAGCGGGTGGAGAAGAAGAAGACGGTGGTGATGAAGAGGTGCCTGAACCCCGTCTTCAACGAGTCCTTCGCCTTCGACATCCCCACGGAGCGGCTGCGCGAGACCACCATTGTCATCACCGTCATGGACAAGGACAGGCTGAGCCGCAACGATGTCATCGGCAAGGTGGGTGACACGCCTGAGGGACACCCAGTGGGAATCGGGGACAGCCAGGCCCAGGGCTGCCGGCGCCTGGTGCCATCTCCAGCGTGGGGCGTGGTGCGGACCCCTTGTGCTGAGTGTCACGGCCACATAGGGCTGGAGTTCTCCTGGAAAGGCAGGGATGGAGCATGGGGAGTCACAGCGGGATGGAGCCCGCCCCCTGGGATTACTCCCGGTGATGAGAGTGGCAGAATTACCCATGAAATCACCCAGCTCATCGCAACAATGACAAATGAGTGCCATAATCTCTGCTCGTGATCCCCAAACGCCGCGCTGGGGTCGGGAGAACACAGCAGTTGGGATAAATCCATTAAATAAACCCCCAGATCAGCGCCATGGGCTGCCGGGCAGGGGCGGAGTGGCGGCATCGCCATTGTGGGCATATCCAAGAGCCCAATTCCGGGGATGGACAGGCAGTGGCCACGATATCCCACTCTCCGTTAAAACCCCGCTGTGCCCTGAGGCTCGCTAATCACTTTTGATCACATAATTAGCCCTGAGCTCTGCTCCATCCCGGCTCTCCGGTGATGATCCGCGGAGCCGGAACGGTGGCACCGGCTCCCCGAGGTGGCAGCAGCAGCAGCAGCAGCAGCAGCAGCACTGAGAGCTGGCACACGCGCTTTTCCGCGGCGCCATATGGAAAATTGAGGGATAAAAATAGCCCAGCTCCGCGCCAAGCCTGGAAAAGCGGGGCTGGAGCAGTTTGGGGGTGAAGGCGCTGGGCAGAGGGATGGGGATGGCGAGGCTGTGGTGGCTCCAGGGATGCGTTTCCCGCAGATTTACCTGTCCTGGAAGAGCGGTCCCGGCGAGGTGAAGCACTGGAAGGACATGATCGCCCGTCCGCGGCAGGCGGTGGCACAGTGGCACCAGCTGAAGGCCTGAGCGCCCCCGGACTGCGGGCTCGGGGTCCCCCTTCCCAGCTCCCAGCCCCTTCCCGCGGCGCTCCCAGCCAGGGACCGGCGGGACAGCGGCCTGGCTTGCGGGACCCCTGCGGGAGGATGGGGACGGAGCCCCCCCGAGCCCCTGGGTTCACCTCTCCCTGGGGTGTGGGGGGCACGGAGCNCCTCCCCCCGCGCCCCCCTCGAGTCTCCCGGGGCGGGCGGGGGACACCGAGAGGAGGGGACAGCCCCTTTTCCTGGGATCGGAAGCCATGACACAGTTCCTTATCCAAAGCGGGCTCCTTCATGCACTGCCTTCAGCCGGGTTCNGGCAGCAGCAGCAGCAGCAGCAGCAGCAGCACTGAGAGCTGGCACACGCGCTTTTCCGCGGCGCCATATGGAAAATTGAGGGATAAAAATAGCCCAGCTCCGCGCCAAGCCTGGAAAAGCGGGGCTGGAGCAGTTTGGGGGTGAAGGCACTGGGCAGAGGGATGGGGATGGCGAGGCTGTGGTGGCTCCAGGGATGCGTTTCCCGCAGATTTACCTGTCCTGGAAGAGCGGTCCCGGCGAGGTGAAGCACTGGAAGGACATGATCGCCCGTCCGCGGCAGGCGGTGGCACAGTGGCACCAGCTGAAGGCCTGAGCGCCCCCGGACTGCGGGCTCGGGGTCCCCCTTCCCAGCTCCCAGCCCCTTCCCGCGGCGCTCCCAGCCAGGGACCGGCGGGACAGCGGCCTGGCTTGCGGGACCCCTGCGGGAGGATGGGGACGGAGCCCCCCCGAGCCCCTGGGTTCACCTCTCCCTGGGGTGTGGGGGGCACGGAGCAGCCCCAAACCCCGGCCGAGGAGGTGCCAGAAGCGATGTCCCCCATCCCTATTCCCACCACCGGGCAGGACTTCTGCGAGTGCTTCCAGCCCNCGTCTTGGGTTTCGGCGGGAGCGGGGGGTCCCTAAGCCGCCCTGGGGACCCCGGTCCTGTCCTCCCCCCCAACCCGGGCTGGAAGGGACCCCTCGGGGGAATGCGGAGCTCCACAGGGTCCCCTTCCAGCCGGGCTGGTTCGGGCGCCGGGGCTGCTCCGAGAGCCCCGTGCCCACCCCTGGGGATAAAGGGTGGAGCGAGTGCTGTTGTCTCCATCGAGGGCAGGTGACATTCCCTGGGCTGGTGGCATTCCTTGGGACAGCTAGCCTGGCAGGATCAGTGCCAGCAGCAGCATCCCCACGGAGCCCTGGGATGCACATACCAGACCCTTTCCCACTCCCTGGGACCCCCCCAAAACAGGGACAGACCCACCTGGGAGCCCCACAGGAGTGGCAATGGGGTCGGTGGTGGCTCTCTGTGGCAGACGACGGATCATCCTCAGTCTTCCTGCTCCCCCCGTGGCAACCTTGGCTCCCAGCAGCTCCCACAGCCCCAGTTTAGACGATTTTGGACAATCTGGAGAGAAGTCATAATACTGCTATTACAGTAATAACAACGCTTTTAGGGACATTTGTATTTTTGTCATATTCTCTCTTTTTTTAACATAAAAGAAGAGACTTACATGCCTGGGGAAGAGGTGGCAGGGCCAGGGCTGTGCCAAGCCAGGTGCCCCCCACGGCCCCTCGGGCACCCCGCTTTTCCAGGCTGGATTCCTCGTCCGCGGTCGGGCTCCCCGGGGGTTTGTGTGTTCATTTTTAACTCTAGAGCTCGTAGCCGTGATCTTGTTCAGGTTCTCTCTTCTTCATGTGACGGTAACATCCAACTGGTGTGTCAAATAAAGAAAAACAGGATTAAAAAAAAAAATTTAAAAAAAAAAAAAAGATAAAAAATCCAATAAAGAGCCCGGCCCGGCCCGGCGTAGGAGCGGCTGGAGCGGGGGGTGCCCGGCTGGCAATGCCAAGGATGGGGCACACGGGTCGAGGCATCTCCTTTGAAGAATCCTATTTTTGGGGAGTGGGGCCCCTCGTTTTCTGGAGGCAGCCCCTGCTCTCAGTAATAAAGGACAGTCAGTAACTGCCAGCCTGAGTCATCTCTGGGATTGGAGGAATGCAGGGGGTGGATCCTGGGGTGGGAACGGGGGCACCACACACGGGTGGGCACCACACATGTTGAGTTGGGTGAGCATCTCCCGGGCACTGAGCATCCCCCTCACAGCTCCAAGCATCCCTTCCCCCAGTGTTATCCCTCCCAAACCACAGCATTCCCATAGTATTATCCCATCCATCACTGAGTATCCCCCCAAAACTCTGGGATCCTGCTGGGGTCGGGATCCCTGGGGGGGCTTCAGAGACAACAGTGACCCCCGCAGCCTGCTTGGAGCCAAATGAGTTCCCATCCCATCCAGGTCTGGACTGAGTTCCTTGGCATGGGATGTGCTGGATAGGGACTGGAATGTGGCTCCAAAAGGAAGGAAGAGGCAGGCAACCGTATCCTGTGTTCTGGTGCCATGAAAAAGGCACTGGTGTCTGTTAAATAATTCACAGAGTGCTGGTCTTGAATAAATAAATGAAACTCCAAACGCGGGGATGGCAGGAGGGCGATCCGTATCCTCCCTGCACAGGATAAGATCCCTCTGGGTGCACCCTTCAGGCCTTGGGATGCAGCGTTGGAGGTGGCAGCAGGGGACAACACTGTCCCCTTGCCACCTGTGCCCCGGTGGAGGGGAGGTGGCTGCTGCCTACCCCCGCTCCAGCTCCAGCTGAGCCATCCCTGGGAATTTTGATATTCCCAGGCTGCCGATGGCATTGGTGCCACCGAGCCTGGCTCTGCCTGGGCTCTTACACCAACACCGGGCTCCTTTTATCCTCCCAAATCTCTGGAAGTGCAGCGATCCCAGCACTCCTGTTGCACGGCTCCGCAGCAATTCCCAATGCCGTGGCTTTGTGCTGGCAGGCAGCGGGAGCAGATGGAAATAGCAGCGTGATCCCAGCTGCGGAGAGGCCACAAACCGTCGCACGCGGGGCCGGGAGAGGAGGCAGGGATATATATAGGGACAGACGTATGGATGATGCACTGCCGGCAGCGGGGACTCGCCGGTGCCAGCGGCCCCGAAATACTCGAGCGGAGCCGGAATCTGTCAGATTCCCACTGACTGCGGCAGCTCCTGGTCCTGGTGTCACCGCCATCGGCACCGGTGCCTGGATCCCAACCCAGCTCCTTGGGAAAGGCTGGGTGGTGAGAAAAGGCTGCAGAGAGGGAGGACCCTCCCCGTCACAGGTGTCAGAGCTCCTGGATCTGATCCCGGCCATGGGCACAGGCTGGTGGCATCCAGAGCCACCTGCATCCCAATTCCTGCCGAATGGGTGGGCTGGCAGGGACCTGCATGGAGCTGGTGGCAGCATATCTTGCCTACAGCAGGGGCTTGGAATGCTGAGGGTCTCTGCCAGGGTCAGCACCCTCGGGATCATGGATAATTCCTTGCTAATTAGCAGCAGTGTCTTCCCAGATAAAGCAGCAGCACCCTGGATCGATGGCACGAAGGGTTGGGAGACACCCAAAATTCCAGGAGTGTGTTCCTGGGATGTCATGGGATCCTGGGATGCTCTGCTCTACAGTGACGGGTACCTGGGTGGGAAAAGGGACTGACAGCCTGTACCTATTGTGAAGACCCGATTCAAAGCTCCTGCTAAGCCCCAAATCCCTGAAATTACCCCGGAGGAGCTGGCACCGACAGCTCCTGCACATCCCGCAACCAGCGAAGTTCCACGTGTCCAAAATAGCCGTGGCTCCTGCTGCGGAATAGGAAGTGGAGGGAAAAGCCAGCAGCACCTGCCCTGCCAGTGCCGGAGCGGATGTGGCAGGAGCTCTGGCTGCTTCCCAGCCCCAAACCCAAATCCACAGCCATTAAAAGAGGATGTGTGGTTTGAAACCTCCAGTGAGCTACAGACCTCGGATCCCCAAGCTTTCCACCACAGCAGCTCAGCTCGGAGATGGGCGGAGGGAATCAGGATTCCTTGGATGCCCGAAATAAGAGGAGCTGGTGGTTGCACACCAGGATATGTCACTTGGTTTTAGGGGATCCCAAATAAACCCTTTCCTGAGGCTGGTCCCCACCACTTTTCTCTCACAACAAATTCCTTGGATTTGTGCTTTTTATTCCCTGCATTTGGTCCAAGAGGCACTTGGAGAGAGGAAGAGGAAGGATAAGGTGTCAGCCCTGGATCTGGTGCCCGTTTTGGGACAGACAGTGCCAGGGATGAGCCTCCTCTTCCCAGAGGCAAAACCCTGCCCACGTTGGAGACAGGCAGTGCTTTGACCCAGCTGGAATTTCCATCGGCTCCTTTCCAAACCTGATGGCCAGGAAGAGCCTGGTGGAAAATTCTCTCCCCCAGCCCAGTTCCAGCAGCAGGATGGGGTTCTCAGGGGCTGTGCCTTTGTTCCCAAACCTCAGAACTCTTCAGGATGATGAGATACATGAAACTGATGCAACCAGCATTGTTTCTTTCCTGTGCTGCCCTCTGGGACAGGAGTAAAGGATTTTCAGAGGTGGAAGAGTGGAAATGTCCCCGTTCTTGTGGGCTGTCAGTGTGGGATCACCCCCCAGGGCAGGGGGCTGTATCCCAATCTAAGGCATCCTGGAGTAGATGGGATGCTCTCAGGTGGGATAACCATTGGGATCTATGAGCCCTGCCAAAGCAGGACACAACATTGCTGTCCCAACTGGATAAGGCTGATCCTCAAACCGTTGGTTTTCCTTTGTGGACGCTGTGACCTTCCTCCTTTCCCAGCCCTAGATGGGAATTCCCTGGGAGGCGGGTGGAGGCTCTGCACCCCTTCATGGGGACAGCAGCTCACGTTTCCTCAGGAGATCCCGTCAGGGCTGCAAATTCCCCCTTCCCATCCTCCAGCCCATCCTCGAGGGATACCGGGGCGGCCTCGGTGCCCTCCTCCTCCTCCTCCTCCTGCTGCTGCAGGCTCTGCAGCCGCTCCTGCCGGGCTTCCATGTATTCCTGCGCCCCGTCCCCCACCAGCTGCACTTCATCCCCGACGCAGGGCGGCTGCCGGACGGGATTGTGGTCGTAGGAGAGGAGACGCAGGGAAGCGAGGCCGGTGAGGTCCGGGAAGCTGGCGATGCGGTTGCGATCCAGGTCGAGGACGCGGATGTGATCCATGCGCAGCAGCACGGGCGGGAACTCCTGGAAGCGGTTCCCGTAGAGCCAGAGCCCCCGCAGGCCGGCCATGCGGGGCAGCGCCGCGGGCAGCCGGCACAGCCGGTTGTCCCCCAGCTGGAGGCTGCGCAGCTCCGGCAGCTGCAGGAGGGCGCGGGGGAAGTGCGCCAAGAAGTTTCCCTCGATCCAGAGGCAGCGCAGGCTCTGGAGCTGGGCGAAGGCGGGCGGCAGCCCCTGCAGCCCGTTGCGGCCCAGGTACAGGTGCGCCAGGTGGGGCAGGTCGCACACGGCCTCGGGCACCTCCATCAGCTCGTTGCCGTCCAGGGCGAGGGTCCGCAGGTGCTGCAGCTCCGCGAGTTCGTCCGGGACCTCCCGCAGCCCCGCGTCGCTCAGGTAGAGCTTCCGCAGCCCCTGCTGAGCCCACAGCTCGGCCGGGACCTGCCGGCCCCGCACCTCCAGCCGCTGCTCCACGCCGTCGGGGCCCTCGGCNTCCCGCCGTTCGGATTTTCCCGCTCGACTGCGGAGATGGGGGGGTGGTGGTGAGGGGCGCACGTCCGGCGGGGACGCTCCGCCCCTTTCCTCCCCCCTCCCCGCAGGACGCGGCGCCGTGGCCATGGCAACGCGCCGGAGCCAATGGGAGCCCGCGCCACCGGGGAAGAGGCCACGCCCCTTCCCAGCCATGCCCCGCCATTCGCTCCCATTTAGGCCACGCCCATCCCGTTCATGCCCCGCCCCGCCGTTCCCACGCCTACCCGGCCCCATTCTCGCCCTACCTGTCCCGCCTCTGTCCCCAGACCAGGCACCTCAGACCCCCAGACCTCCTCGCACCCCAGCATTCCCAGCCCCTTTTCCAGCAGCCTGGCATCAGCGTCCTCACCCCGATCTGGATGTGAGGCCCTAAACTGAGTGTGGGGTCCCCGGGCTGGGTGGGAATCCCTAAACTGGCAGGAGGGGGCTCCCTGAGCTGTGTGTGGATGCCTTAACTAGGCGGGGGTCCTTAAACTGGTGGGGAGTCCCTCTGTGGTTCTTCACATCCCCTGGGACTCTGCCGGGAGCCACTCCTTGGGACACAGATCCCCTTCCCCACGGCCAGGGAACATAGGGGTGAAGCCTCTCCAAGTGCCCCCTGTGCCATGGCTGCCCACCCTGCAGGGTCCTTCCTCCTCATCATCCTCCGGCTTCCAACCATAGCCCTGCCTGGATTTTCCTGCCGCAAATCAGCTGTGTCATCCCAGAGCCGGCTCGGAAAGCTGGAAAGCCTGGCTCGTACAGCCCTCCAGCGGCAGCTGGCCAGGTGACACCCCCTGACCACCCAAACCTCTCCTGCCACCCTTTGGGATGCAGGAAACCCCCAAAATGAGGGGACAATCCAATGGCATAGCACAGGGTCTTTACTCCTCCCACGGGGATTTGGGAAAAGCCGAGGATGGGATTCCCGGGACGTGGCAGCACTTTTTGGGGGTCACGTCAGGGGGTCATCAATGCGCCACAGGTTGGTGGGGTGGTTGTTGGTGCTGAAGCCACTGGGACTTGGGATCTGGATGCCCTCCAGAGATCTCGGTGCCCAGGTGATTGGAGTCTGCGCCCACCAGCCTGGAAAATCCAGGAGGGATTGGTGAGGGAGGTGTCCACTCCTCCTGGGAGCTGCAATCCCCCCCAAACTCACCTGGTGCTACGGGGGCCAGTGGCGAGAGCTTGGTCAGGTACTGGTTGTGGACGGTGCTGTATGCCAACGGCTCCTGAGGGATGCAGTGGGTTGGGAGCGTGGTTCCTTGGGAAAAGGGATGGGGACAGGGGACATGGCTGCACCCACCTTCCTGGTAGTGACTCTCTTGGGTCCCACCTGGAGCTCCGGGGGGGCGAAGGGGGCGGGATGGCCCATGGCAGGCTGGGGCTGTGTGGGGACACAGGGATGAGATCCTGCTCATTCCCATATCCAGGCAGCTCCCACTGCCTCAGAGCCCACTGGGAGCACTAGGACAGGATGTCCCCTGCCCTTGCCACCCCGTCCCTTTGCTTACAGCGCTGCATATGGCAGGAAGGGAATCCATCCGACCATCCCCGACATGAAGCTGTGCGAGAGGAAAAGTGTCCCCTGGGGTGCTGAGGGGTGGGGGGGACAGGGGACACGGTGGGGACAGGGCTCACAGGCTGCTCTGGCAGGGCAAGGTCACTCCTCAGGGCACTCCCGGTGCAGCCCGACAGTTCCGTCGCCCTGGGTGGGACATCTGTGGGGAGCAGATGGAGCAGGGATGTCCCCTGTGTCCCCAGGCCTGGCATTACCTGGATACACCTATCCCCTGTGTCTGGGGGGAGACAGGGGGTCTCCAACATCCCCAAAACCTCCTGAAGTCTGACCTAGCTCCAGGAACACTGACACTCCAAAATCCTTAGAGCTGGATATGGCTCTGGGACCATCAATAATCCCAAAACCTTCCTGATGATGGAGCTGGACCTGGAATGCCCAGGGCCCCAAACCCTCCTGTGGCTGGAGGTTTCCTGGGAATCTTAACACCCCAAAATCCTCATAAGGACATAGCTTTCCCTGGCATCCCCAAGACCCCAGAATCTCCTGGGAATGGAGCTTTCCTTGGGATTTCCAAGACCCCAAAACCCTCCTACTAAGGATGGAGCTTTCCCTGGGACTCCCAAGAGCCCAAAACCCTCCTACTAAGGATGGAGCTTTCCCTGGGACTCCCAAGAGCCCAAGATCATACCTGGCTGGTCAGGACTGGCACAGTGGCTCTGGGTGCTGTATTCCCCAGATGATTTTGGGGCTCTCACCTCCCCGAAACGGAGGCGGGAAAAGGAGAAGTCAGTGGGACATCGACACCCGGGCTCATCCACATACTCGGGCAAGATCCTCCGGAAATCTGGGCGCCCAAAGAGCTTGAAGTCCTCAGAGGTGGTGGACACGTCGGTGTCCTGGCTGTGGTGGGAATGGCAGTGATGGAGTGATCCCAAAACGTGCCCGCCCGGCTCCTGGAGCAAGGACCTACCGCTCCACGTGCGGGGAAACCAGGGACGCGAGCGCCGAGTAGTTGTTGGTGACAAATCCCGAGCCGGTGTGGACGCCGAGGAGGGGGCGCAGGCTCCGGTCACTGGGGGGCTCAATCCCCAAAACGCGCGCCTCCTCCAGCTTTTGGGGTGACCCCGTGGGCCTCTTCCCAAAGGCCGCCTCGTAGGTGGTGACATAGAAGCCCATGAGCTCGGAGGGGGGCCCCCTCACCATGGGGAAGCCCGTCCCCAATCCCGCGGCGGGCGAGTCCTGCGGCAGGGATGGCATCCTGGGAATGCTGGCTCTGGGAATGGCCCCCTGGCGCCGGGAATGGCCCGAGGTACGGCCCTACGCCATGGCTGGAGGTGCGGGCCTTTCCAGCAGGCCCGGAAGCTGTGGAATCTGCCCACCGAATGCGACTCTGTCTCCTGGTAACCGCGACAATGGGGATCTCCCGGGAGCTTGTCGCTGGAGGGCACCGGGAATGTCCGGCTCCAGCTCCACGACAGCCCCCGCCCCGGGGTGGGGTCACCTCCTGGGAGTCCCGGGAAAAGGGGCAACTGGGAATTGGGAATATCAGTGAGGTGGCATGTGCCAGATCGAGCTGGGAATGTCCCCGAGGGCCCGACCCTGATGTCACAAAGCAGGAGAGGGGCAGGGCCAGCAGCCAGGCAGGGCCGGTAGCCACAGCTTTATTCAGCATTCCAAAATGTCCAAAAAGTGTCCAAAGGCTGCTGGGAGAGGAGGAAAAGCATAGGGAAGGTGGAAACACCAGTCCAGAGCCCCATGTCCCCGCTCTACTCGAGCGAACGGGGACAGAGGCGTCCCCTCCCTCAGCGTGGTGGCTCAAACAGATATTCCAGGTCCGGCTGCCGGAGCCTCTGCTCCCTGTTCCTGTTTTTGGCAAATTCCCTCAGCATGGCCATCACATCGGTGTCGAATTCCGCCGGCGTGGGCTTCGCCTCTGAGGGGGAAACAGGGAAAAATCAGCTGCATGCTGTCCCAAAGTGCCATCCCGGTGTCCCAGGGTGAGGCCACACGTACCAGTGGCCCAGTAATAAATGTCCCAGTCGTTACTGGGCTCGTTGATGAGGCGGTCATAGCGGTTCAGCTGCTCCGCGCTCATGCGCGCCAGGTTTTCCTTGGCAAAGAGGCTGGAGAGGGACGGATCAGGATGAGCGGGAGATGAAGGAAGAGCTGGGATATCAGAGCCAGCTCAACGTGATCCTGGAAAACACAGACCCCTAGCCTGCTCTCCTTCACCTCAGTGGGTGGGAAAACACTGGCACAGCATTCCCAGAGCAGCTCTGGAATCTCCACCCCTGGAATTCCCTTATCCAGCCTACTCTGGTGGACTGCGTCCCTGCCCATGGCAAGGGGTGAAACTGGATGATCCTTCCATCCCAAACCATTCCAAGATTCCATGTGCTGGTTCACATGAGATATGGGAAAGAGATTCTTTCCTGAGAGGGTGCTGAGGCCCTGGAATGGACTTCCCAGAGAAGCTGTGGCTGCCCCATCCCTGCAAGTGTCCAAGCCAGGTTGGATAGGGCTTGGAGCAACCTGGGATAGTGAAAGGTGTCCTTAAGGTCCTTTCCCATCCCAACCATTCCAGAATTCTATGTCTCTAATCTCTCCTTCAATTCCAAAATCCAACTGGCCTTGCGTTCACGTGTCCCAGCATTTACACATATCCTTCCCAAAGGATTTTGGCTCACTGAGCTCTCCCAGCTCTACTCCATCATTGGATCCCGGACCAGCAAGACCGTGGAGCAACTTATCCCAAGGATTTTTGCACTACTTCAATAAACCCTCCCCTGTTAAGGAGTGGACCTGGAACACTCGGAGCCAAGCCCACCTGAGCAGGATGCAGTTTTCCAGCATCCCCCTTTTCCTGCTCTCATACAGCAGCCGGGCTCTCTTGGTGTCCAGTGGCTCGTCCGGGCGCTCCTGCCAGGGGGGCAGCGGGATCTCCAGCACGTCCTTCCCGGAATCCGTGGGGGAATCCCCCCGGTAGCCGCGCTGCTGCGGGATCAGCGGCCACAGCAGATGCCGGCGCAGGGAGCAGAGCTGGAGGCAGCAGGGAGAGCACAGAGATATCAGGCCTGGGAGTGCCTGCGCACAGGGACTTCCACAAATCCTGCTGGGCACGATTCCCAATCCCACACCCCATAAATCCCCCAGACCTCCCTTTTCCCCCCAAAATCTCCTTTTGTCTGCTCAGACTCGCCTCCTCTTTTTCTCCCCTCTTCCCCGATATACGCTAATTTCCCTCCCATCTTGCCCTTCCCCCAAACTCATCCCTTTCGCCTCCTTTTCCTTCCCCCCCTCCCCTTTTTTCGACTTTCCCTCCCTTTTCCTCCCTTTTTTCCCTTTCCCCACGGTTTTTCCCCTCACCTTCCCCTTTTACCCCCTTTTTACCCTTTTCCTCCCATTTTAACCTGTTTGCTCCGCTTTCCTTCCTTTCTCTCCCCTTTTACCCCTTTCTCTTCCCTTTGCCCTCCCAGTTTTTCCCCCTTCCCCCCCCACCCTGGCCGCCGCCATCTTGACGCGCGCCGCTCTGGCCACGCCCCCTCCCGGTTCTATGGGGCGGGGCGTGCCGGAAGTGGGAGTGGCCATGCCCGGAAGTGGGCGCGGCGGCGCTGGCGGTGAGCGCGGGCGGCGCGCGCGGGGCTGGGATCGGGGTGGGGGGGNAGATTTGGAAGGAAATGGGATTTGGGGGGGCACAGGGATTTGAGGGGCAGAGGGGAGTCAGAGGGACACAGGGATTTGGGGGCGACATGGGATTTGGGGGGACACAGGGATTTAGGGGGAGAGGGGATTTGAGAGGCAGAGGGGATTTAGGGGGTAGAAGGGATTTAGGGGGGCACAGGTGTTCGGAGGGAAGAGGGGTTTAGGGGGATGCAGGGACTGGGGTGAGGAAATGGGGTTTGGGGCACACAGGGATTTGGGGGGATGACCCCAGCGTGTCCCCAAGGCCTCAGTGACCCCGTGCCCCCGCTTTCCCAGAGCACCTTCCGTGTCCTGGCTCCGCCCGGTCCCAGCCCGGGCTCCCGCTCTTCCCGCCTCTGGAAATATGTCCGAGGGAGTGGATCTGATTGATATCTACGCTGACGAGGAGTTCACCCAGGTGAGGGGTGGGATGGAGGTGCAGATTCCCCCCCACCCCCTTTTTTCAGGAAGAGATCCCACTGTCCTGCAGCTCATCCCGGTGGAAGATGCAACTGGTGTGGCTGGGAAAAGGGAAGGATCATTCCCAATCATTCCCATATCTCAGTGGCTCCCACCTCCAGCTGTGATTAAAGGGTTTTCCTGTGGGTTGTGACACGTGGCTGGTCACGGAATGTTTGGGATTTAAGGGCTTAGCTCTGTCCTGGTTGGAAAAATGAGAAATCCCAGCTGGAAGAGGCATTTCCAGGGAATTACACAGTAAGGGGATACCAGGAGCCAAATCCATGGGATCACCCAGGCCAGGAATCTGTGTGGGAGCTTGCTGTTCCTGTGCTGCTTGTCCCATCCCAGGAATATCTGGGATTCACAGGATGAAATGATGAAGGAAGGGGGTGTTGGAGAAGCAGATTTTAGGGAGTTCACAGATATGGAAAAGCAAGTGTGAAGGCAGATGTTGGAAAATTAGAAACTGCCATGGAAATCCTGCGGAGAGAAGTTGGCAAGAGGAGAAGTCATAGAAACTGGAAGCAAAGCACCCAGAGGAAGGCATCACCATGGAGAAAGGAATTCCTGTGAACTCCTGCAGTGATCAAGAGAAACTTCTGGTTATTGGGTGAGAATATCTCATGGAATCTCCTGGGAAGATGAAGTGGATGGAGGATTCTCAAAGCTGGAATGATGATCCAGGCCAATGTCTCCGGCATGTCACTCCCTTTGGGATGTGTGGCAGGAGAAAACCTGGAATTAATCCATGCCAGGATCAAAGCAGTGGGGAGGTCCCTGTGGCACTCCAGGCATGCCAGTGTGTTTCCAAATCTCATATTCCCACATGGTGATTCCCTCTAACAGTGCCCAGCTTCATCTTTGTGCACCTCAACTCAGCATGCATGGATGGGGAGCAGGAGAATCCCTAAAATCTCACAAGCTGAAGCATCCTCTAAGTAGCAGAACTGAGAAATTCCAAGGGATTCCTCCTCTAGCCCCTCCTTCCTATTTTTGGGCTTGACTTTCTGAAACTTCCAGGCGGGAATCTTCCAGCCTTGGGCTGTGTCCAACGGCTCCTGGTGGAGGTGGGAGCGTGGGAGTTGGATTAACCAAACACTTGAGCTTTTTTTGGAAATGAACACAAAACTACAGCTCCTTTTTCAAATCATTCTTTTATCAGCTCCAGGGAAAGAGCTGGATGCAAAAGTTCAGGGAGAGGGAAAATGGTTGGATTTTTGGGTTCCTGATCCGGATTTTCATGATCCTTGGAAGGCTGTGTGCTGAGCATCCTTCTCTGTCCAGCTCCCAATGGGATGCTTGCAATTCCCTGACCCTCAGACTGTCTCCAGCAGAAAACATGGAATTGAATCCAAACTGCCTGGAATTGAAAATTTGGGAGTAGAACCTCTGGTTTTTATGGGATGCCAGTTCCTGTGGGATGGATCCTCATGGAGTGATTTTGTGGGATGAAACACTCAGCACAATCTGAATGAAGAACTGGGATCCATAGTGAACACAGCACTTGCTGGACATTCCAAATTAAATATAGCCTGAGAGAGAGTGGGAATTGGGAGGCAGATCTAGGACATGCTGGGATTCCCAGCTCTGGAGCTTCCTGAGCTTCCTGTGCCGAGGGGACAGATCTAGTGTGTGGGAGCTCCTACCCTAAAAAGGGCTTTTTTCCCCAAAATGAGCAAGTTTGTGGTGCTTGGCATGGTTTGAGGGGGGTGTGCAATTCCCAAGTTGGATTTTTGGGAAGCATGTGTTGCCAAGGAGTGACAGGCTCATCCCTGGAAGGCATTTGGTTTTCCACCACTGAATTCTTGCCCTCCAAATTGGGAATTTCTTTCTGGTGCAGCAACAGGGTTTTGTCCTGTTGTGTGGGATCCAAGTGGGCTGGTCCTTGGAATGTGCTGGAGCTCAGTGGGGGTTTAGATGAGATACTGGGGAGAATTTCTTCCCTGTGAGGATGGTGAGGCCCTGGAAAGGATTTCCCAGGGAAACTGGCTGCCCCATCCCTGGAAGTGTTCCAGTCTAGGTTGGACTGGGCTTGGAGCAACTTGGAATAGTGAAAGGTGTCCCATGGCAGGGGGTGGGATGGAAGGATCCTTATTCCAACCCCAACCATTTCATGATTCCATGAAATCAGAGCCTATCATCCCTGGTTTTTGGGATTGCCCAGGCAAGGGATGGCTGTAATTCCCAACTATGCACAGACCCAAACCAAGTGATTTGGGCCTTAAACCTTTGGACTCAGCTTGGAAATTCCGCTTGGGAATTGGGACAGCAGGTTTGGAAACAGCAAAGAAGGCTTCCTAAGCCCTTCCCAAGCCAGGATTTCATGGCGTTTTCCCAGCAGGACCCGGAGTTCAGTAATGCTGACCAGATGGATCTCTACGACGACGTGTTAGCAGCCAGCTCCCAGCCCCAGGAAAAGCGTTCCAGCAGCTCGGAAGCGCCTCCAGAGATCCGTCAGGAGCCGTCTCCCAAGCCCAACAGCAAACCCCCGGCCATCCTGTACACCTACAGCGGGCTCCGGAACAAGAGGGCTGCCGTCTATGTCGGGAGCTTCTCCTGGGTGAGCTCATCTTCCTGGGAAATTTGGGATTCCTGGGGAACCTCTGAGGGGCTGCTGGGCTCTCTAGGGGAGTAGCAGGGGTTTTGAGGGGCCTGCTCCTCCTCAATCCTGAGCTGGATTGTGAGCTGGGCTTGNTCAGGAGCCGTCTCCCAAGCCCAACAGCAAACCCCCGGCCATCCTGTACACCTACAGCGGGCTCCGGAACAAGAGGGCTGCCGTCTATGTCGGGAGCTTCTCCTGGGTGAGCTCATCTTCCTGGGAAATTTGGGATTCCTGGGGAACCTCTGAGGGGCTGCTGGGCTCTCTAGGGGAGTAGCAGGGGTTTTGAGGGGCCTGCTCCTCCTCAATCCTGAGCTGGATTGTGAGCTGGGCTTGGCCTTGTGATCCTCAGGGAAAAGGATCCCTGAGGAGCTTCTGGGCTGGGGTATCAGCTGATGTCCCTTTGAAGCTGTGACTTTGGGGTGCTGCTCCTGCACCTTCTCCTGTTCATGGATGCAAGAACAATTTTGGGAAGGCTCTGTTTTGTCCAGAGAACTTGTCACTATTATTCATTCCCAAGGCTTGTTCTAGATGATTTTAAGCTCCCTGAGGAAGTCTGGGGATGGCATTCCTCATGTGCGTGGGGGACAATGGGGACAGACACGGATACCAGCCTGTTCCCTATGCCCTCAGTGGACGACTGACCAGCANTTTCCCCAAAATGAGCAAGTTTGTGGTGCTTGGCATGGTTTGAGGGGGGTGTGCAATTCCCAAGTTGGATTTTTGGGAAGCATGTGTTGCCAAGGAGTGACAGGCTCATCCCTGGAAGGCATTTGGTTTTCCACCACTGAATTCTTGCCCTCCAAATTGGGAATTTCTTTCTGGTGCAGCAACAGGGTTTTGTCCTGTTGTGTGGGATCCAAGTGGGCTGGTCCTTGGAATGTGCTGGAGCTCAGTGGGGGTTTAGATGAGATACTGGGGAGAATTTCTTCCCTGTGAGGATGGTGAGGCCCTGGAAAGGATTTCCCAGGGAAACTGGCTGCCCCATCCCTGGAAGTGTTCCAGTCTAGGTTGGACTGGGCTTGGAGCAACTTGGAATAGTGAAAGGTGTCCCATGGCAGGGGGTGGGATGGAAGGATCCTTATTCCAACCCCAACCATTTCATGATTCCATGAAATCAGAGCCTATCATCCCTGGTTTTTGGGATTGCCCAGGCAAGGGATGGCTGTAATTCCCAACTATGCACAGACCCAAACCAAGTGATTTGGGCCTTAAACCTTTGGACTCAGCTTGGAAATTCCGCTTGGGAATTGGGACAGCAGGTTTGGAAACAGCAAAGAAGGCTTCCTAAGCCCTTCCCAAGCCAGGATTTCATGGCGTTTTCCCAGCAGGACCCGGAGTTCAGTAATGCTGACCAGATGGATCTCTACGACGACGTGTTAGCAGCCAGCTCCCAGCCCCAGGAAAAGCGTTCCAGCAGCTCGGAAGCGCCTCCAGAGATCCGTCAGGAGCCGTCTCCCAAGCCCAACAGCAAACCCCCGGCCATCCTGTACACCTACAGCGGGCTCCGGAACAAGAGGGCTGCCGTCTATGTCGGGAGCTTCTCCTGGGTGAGCTCATCTTCCTGGGAAATTTGGGATTCCTGGGGAACCTCTGAGGGGCTGCTGGGCTCTCTAGGGGAGTAGCAGGGGTTTTGAGGGGCCTGCTCCTCCTCAATCCTGAGCTGGATTGTGAGCTGGGCTTGGCCNCCACCTCCCATGCCCCCCCCGCCTCCCCTCTCCTCCACTTTCGGAGTCCCTCCGCCTCCTCCTGGAATTCCCTACCAGCACCTNGATCCCTGAGGAGCTTCTGGGCTGGGGTATCAGCTGATGTCCCTTTGAAGCTGTGACTTTGGGGTGCTGCTCCTGCACCTTCTCCTGTTCATGGATGCAAGAACAATTTTGGGAAGGCTCTGTTTTGTCCAGAGAACTTGTCACTATTATTCATTCCCAAGGCTTGTTCTAGATGATTTTAAGCTCCCTGAGGAAGTCTGGGGATGGCATTCCTCATGTGCGTGGGGGACAATGGGGACAGACACGGATACCAGCCTGTTCCCTATGCCCTCAGTGGACGACTGACCAGCAGCTGATCCAGACCATCCGCTCTGTTGGAGTCTACGACGTGGTAGAGCTGAAATTCGCAGAGAACCGAGCCAATGGCCAATCCAAGGGGTGAGAGCCAGTGGAATTTCAGGTGGGAATGGTGGGAGCCAGGCCCTCATTGCCACATCCATTGTTTTGTGGAGGATGAGGGACCACTGGCACAGGGAATTCGTGGAGCATCCCAAAGAGCATGGAGAAGTGAGGAGGGGGCGTGGAACAGCAGGATAGGATAAGGAGGAGGGTCTGGGGTGGTCTCTGCAGCAGGTTCAGGGCTCAAGCTCCCTCTCTCCCACGCAGATACGCAGAGGTGGTGGTCGCCTCCGAGAACTCAGTCCATAAACTCCTGGAGCTGCTTCCCGGAAAGATCCTGAATGGAGACAAGGTGGAGGTGAGGCTGGCGACCCGGCAGAACCTGTCGCAGTTCGAGGCTCAGGCTCGCAAACGTGAGTGCGGCACCAGTGTGAGGCGGGCGGGGGTTCCATCTCACACACATCCCAGATCCCCCCCGGATCAGCTGCCAGGCCCAGCCCAGTGAGCCCTCGGGATGGGGGGAGACCCTGCCAGGAGCGTCTGGGGGTTGTTTTTCCCATTCCTGAGCCGGATTAGCTCCTGACCCGAGTCTTTATGATCCCCTTTTAGGTGCTCCCACACTGCGAAGATCCCTCGTAGCCTCCTCCTCCTCCTCTCCAAACTGAATGGGCTTAAGCTCTTCAGGCTCTCAGCATAGCTAAGACCCTCCATATCTATTAGTAGCTCCTCTCTGGATCTGCTCCAGAATTTTTCCATCCCTGCGGAGGTAAGGTGCCCAACACTGGAGGAATATTCCAGCTGGGGCCTGGCCGTGGGCGTCCCTCAATGGCGATAGGTGGTCCTGGCCTCACTCCGCAGCGATGCGACGGGATCCGCAGGGATTGTCCTGGCAGGAGCGTGTCCGAGGAGGTCTTGGCCATCTCTGGTTGTTGTAGATCCCTTGGCATGTTTTGTGCAAGGAAAACTCCCCCTTCCCAGCAGAGTTGCTTTGCTCCCTTCCTTCGGCTCAGGTGCCCGAGGGGATCGGCTGCTTGGTGCTTAGGTTGTGTCCCAACTTGCCCTGCAGTTTTGGTGGAGCAGGGAGTGTTCCCTGGGCTGAGTTCCGGCTGCCCTCAGGGCACAGTGGGGCTCCCATGCACCCTTTGGCAGTGCTGGGAGCCGTGGCTCCTGTCACACCCCTTCTGTCTCATCCTCAAAGCCTCTTTGGATAGAGCAAGGCTTCTTGACCCTCTTGGAATGCTGAGTTTTCCTTCCTCTAGCAGCAGCTCCATTGCTGTCAGCACTTGGGTTCTGTCCCCTCATGTTCCTCCATGCTTGGTCCTCTCCAAATCCAAGTGTAGATCTCAGGCTCCTCTGGGTCTTTGGATGTCTTAGGGGATCTCTCACCATTCCTTGTGGCTTTTGGCTCCTGTCCCTGTGACCTGCCTGTCCCCAGGGCACTGTGCAGGGTCTTGCTGGAAAGCTGGGCCCCTCTTGGAAAAACATATGGAAGCAGAGGCTATGTATGGCCGGCTGGCTCTCTCTCTGGGCACCTCCAGCCCCCCAGGGGTGGGAGGAAGAGGAGGAGCAGGAGGTCTCGGAGACCTTGACAACCCTCCAGCTGCACCTCACAGCTCTTTCCCCGTGCCACTTCCAGGTGTGCCACCACGGGCCCACTCCCGGGATTCCGTGGATGCGGTGGACGGCCGGGCGACGCCGACAGAGAACGCGCTGCCCCCTGCCCGCTTGGAGAAGCCCCCCTCGGTCCTGCCCTTCTTCAGCCGCCCCCCCGCGCTGCCCCTCATGGGGCTACCCCCACCTCCCATGCCCCCCCCGCCTCCCCTCTCCTCCACTTTCGGAGTCCCTCCGCCTCCTCCTGGAATTCCCTACCAGCACCTGCTGCCGCCGCCGCCCCGGCTGCCCCCGCCCCTGGCCGTGCCCCCCCCAGGGGCTGTGCCCCCTGCCTTGCACCTCAATCCCGCCTTCTTCCCGCCACCCACCGCTGCCCTGGGACCCCCTCCAGATACCTATGGCAAGGCCATGGCTCCCTACAACCACAGCAGGTGAGCCGGACGGGAATGGGGGTGGGATGCTCAGGGAGGATCCCGCTGACCCCCCATTCCCGCTGTGCCAACAGCCGGGAGCTGGGCCCACCGATCCCGGCCATGAGCGAAGGCGAGTTTGAGGAGATCATGAACCGCAACCGCGCCATCTCCAGCAGCGCCATTTCCAAGGCAGTGTCTGGCGCCAGTGCAGGTACTTCTCGTGTCTCTCATGTTCCCCATCCTGGGATGGATTCCCGTTCCTGACTCCTTGCTCTGCTCCCCCAGGGGATTATAGCAACGCCATCGAGACACTGCTCACAGCCATTGCTGTCATCAAGCAGTCACGCGTCGCCAGTGACGAGCGGTGCCGCGTCCTCCTCTCTTCCCTCAAGGATTGCCTGCATGGAATTGAGGCCAAATCCTACAGCAGCAGCTCCAGCAGCAGCTCCAGGTATCCCCCTGGATCCAGAGAACGGGATCCTCCCTGCAGGTGAGCGACTAAAAAATCATTCTTTGGGTTTTGTCTCCTCTTTTCCCAAAGGAAAAGACACCGATCTCGGGAGCGCTCTCCCAGCCGGTCCCGCGAGAGCAGCCGGCGGCACCGGGATCTGCTCCACAGCGACGATCGGCACGAGGATTATTTCCAGGAGCGGAGCCGGGAGCACGAGCGGCATCGGGACAGGGACAGAGACAGGGACCGGCACCACTGAGACAGGTGGGAGGCTTGGGAATCCCCTGGAAGCGTGAGGGATGAGGGAAGGGCACTCCGACCATTCCTCTCCTCTCTCTCTCAGCAGGAATTTGGCAGGAAGTGGTTTTTAATGGACTCGTATCCCTCACCTCGACCAGGATGCCGTGCCCGAGGCTGCTCCACCCCATCCCGGTCCCTTCCTTGCCACCCGCAGCCCCCTCCGGGCGGGACCCCCGTCCGCACCTCGTGGCCTTGGGAATCCCCCTCACCACTGCTGCTGCTTCCTGGGGCCATCCCGCTCCGCTCCGTGGATACTCGGACCCAAAGAGAAATGGTGCTTTTATTCCATGGAGGGAGGTTTGTGAGCCCTTCCCAGTCCGGGGGGGAACGGAGGAGATGGAGCCCTCCCTGTGCAGCTTGGGGGCTTGGAGATGCACAGCTCCTGATCCTGGGATCAGGAGCCATGTGCCATCCTCTGGATTGCCTGGGGACACTCCCATCCCCATCGCCCTGGTGGGACACTGTGCCACGCTCCTCCTTTGCTCCTTCACCCTCCAGGAGCTGGGAAAAAGGGGCTGGAGCTGGGTCGGGGGTCACCCTCTCTATCCCGACATTCCCCACAGCAGCATTCCCACCCAAACGGCAGCTCTGGCCTCTCCCGCAGAGCCTTCCTTGTTTTAGAGGAAACGGAAGAGGCAGGGCAGGCTGTGACCTCCTTGTGTCCCCTTGGAATCCCAAGAAGGAGAGGGAGAGCCAGGAGGGTCGGGATGAGCCGGGACACACTGGGTGACTTCCAGGGCTGGAATCACCCCCGTGTGGGAAAACCCAGGCCCTGGAAGTCTTTTTAAGTTGAAATAACCCAAATTCAGGACAAACCACCCCAATTTTCCCAAGCCCCAGGAGGTGGGAGCACTCGGCAGGAGAGGTCCGGGTTTTTTTTTACTTACCGCCACAGATTTTTAGTTTCTTTCGAAATAGTGGAGGGGGGAAAAGATTCCCCCCAAATTGCAGAGCAAATCCCTGGAAGCCCCGGCGAGGCGCCGCCCCTCCTGCTCGCAGTGATTAGATTTGTCTTTGGATAGGTTGGAATTGTGTAATAAACTCAGATGACGTTGTCAGTCTTTTATACTGCGGTCCTGTTGCCTTCCTATGGTGGGATTTGGGATAATGAGGGAATGGGAGGGATTTGAGGAGGTCTATGCACCCGTTGTCCCTCACCCTCTTCCTCCTCCAATGGGCTCCTGTGCTTCCCAAACTGGCTCTGGGGTGCTGGAAGCACCTGAGCATTCCCAGGGGAACCCACATTCCCAGGCACCAGGTAAAAATAAATATTTATTGGAAAATAGTGAATTATTCTGCAAGGTCGTAGAAAAAAAAAAAAGGATTCTTCATACCTTGAGCTGGCTCAAGCTCTGAGGAGTCCAAGTGGATTGGAGAGTGGGAAAGGTGAGAGGGATATATCCAGGGGGGAGTGAGTGACGTGGGAAGTGGGAAGAGGGAGGGATGCATCTGTGTGGCAACAGGTCCCTGGTGGAGCGGGAGCAGGAAAAATGAGAGGGATGTGTCCACATAGAAGAGATAAAGGTGAAAGGGATGTGTCCAGGTTGCACCAGGTGAAATGGGCAGTGGGAAAGGTGGGATCCTCCCCCTTCCCGGGGCTGGGAAGTGGAGCTGGCACGGGCGACGCTCCCCTGTGTCCCTGTGCCGTGTCCTCAGTAGGGATCCGCGCTGTGGAAAAGGACAGAGACAGGGATGTGTGGGTGCCAAACCAACCTGGCAGCTCCTGCGCCGGGTCCCCCAGTTCCTGGGATGCGGCACCTGGAGAAGGAGAGCAGCGCCAGGAAGCCCAGGAGCAGCTCCAGGCCATAGAAGAGGAGCAGGATGGCGCTCAGGAACGCTTCCAGGCGCAGGGAATATGTCTGGAGCAGCAGGTAGTACACGGCCAGCACAGCTGCCGGCACTGTAAGTGCCAGGCTGAGGGACAGCGGCACCTTTCGCTGGCACAGGTTCCCCTTGGAGCCTGTGGAACACAGAGTTGGGATCAGATCATGGAAATCACTGAGGGTTTTGGGTGGGGAATTAAATGTCCCGCTCCCGTGGGCAGGTACACCTTCCTCCAGCCCAGGTTGCTCCATGCCCCATCCAACCCCAACATCCAAGGATGGTCTTTGGGGGTGTCTCAGGACTCTGCACTCCCTGTGGAGCCTCTGGAATTCGGGGGGACTCACCGAAGAAGATGCGTGTGGCCTCAATGCCGAGGTAGAGGAGGAGCAGCACCACGTCCACCACCAAGTTGGAGATGGGATAGGGCAGGAGCAGCACTGCAGGAAAGCACCGCCCTCAGCACCACATTGCTGCCCATCCCGGCGGGATCTAGAAGAGTTCTGAAGCGAAGGACTCACCTTTGTACACGAACACGAACGCTTCCAGGACAAAATATGTGGCGCAGTACCAGCCGTTGAGGAAGAGCAGGACCTGCAGCGGAGCTGAGGAGCGATGGCGGCCTGAGGGGACACGGGGCGGCCATGAGGGGGGAGAACGGGGCGGGCATGGCAGCGCGGCCCCTGGAGCCCTGCAGCGCCTTCGCCGCCCCCCCGCCCCCTTCCCAGCGCAGCTCCCAGCCCAGTTTCCTCCCGGTACTCCCCATACCCTCCGGTATCCCCCGTTTTCCCCCCGGTCCTGCTCCCACCCCTGGGCGCCATCTTCCATCTCCATGGGAACCGCCGCCGCCGCGCTGGCCCGCACGGGGGCGCTGAGGGCGAGGGCGCGGAGCGTGAGGGCGGAGCCGCTCTTATCCCCTCCCCTCTCGGTGGTCTGGCGGCGCGCGCGTCGCCGCTCTACCCGCACGTCTCTGTGGCTGGAGGACCGACCGCTGCCGCGCGGGTTCGCGTCCTCGTCCCTCCTAACCCCGTAACCCCGCCCCCTGTATCCATTGGGAGAAGAATCCCACACTGAAACTCGAGAATTTCCCCGGTTTGCGGCTGCAAGCGCAGCGTTGAGCTGGGATACAATGTAAGGCCGTTGGGAGTGCAGCTGTGACACTGGCTGGGCACAAACACCCAGCAGCCTCTGGAAAACACATCCAATTTATTCCTTTAGGGTTTCCAAAAACATTCCAGTCCCAGCCAAGGCTGTGGCCCTGAAATGCAGGGATGCCCCACAAGCCTCCCATGGACTCCCACAATCCCAAGGGCTGGTCCCCAGAGAAAGGACGAGCCGGAGCCAACCCTGACAGAGCCTGTGGAGTGCAAGGAGACTCCAGGGGATTCCGGGGATCCATCAGCCACGGAAGTGGGCAAATTCCTTGCGGAGCCAGAGTGAATCCTGGTAGAAGAGGGGGTCTCCCAGGTGCACAGCTGTCCGCTTGTAGAAGTAGCAGTAAAGCACGGCCGCTGCAGGGAATTTCAGGATGAGAGAGGGCTCCCAGCACTCCCAAAGGATGCAGGATCCCACCCTGACCCTTGGAGTCCTTACCCAGCCTCTGGAATACAAACAGGGTCTGAAGGCCTTCAGTCCAAATGAAGCGGCCAGAGTCCCGCCAGCGCAGGTTCTGAGGGGGTTGGAAAACTGGGAATAACCCCTGGAGCAGTTTTGTTGAGCCCTCCCCATTCCACCCTCACCCCACTCCAAATGTTCTGAGCAGGATGGAGGGACATGAAGCCAGGAGTAACACCTGGAGAAGTTTGGGAAGCCACGCACCCCAAAGGTTAAGCAGCTCAGGGGATTTAGGCATTGAGCCTGGACCTATTCCGGCTTCAGACTGCAGATCCCTGCAAATCCCTGCAAATCCCCTTCCTGGACAGCGTGGGCAGCACCAGAGCAGCTGCTGTGGCTCCTGAGCCCCCAAAACATTCCCTGTGCTCCAGGGCAGCAGGATGGAGGGAACTTCAGGAAGTGTCCCGGGGATGGGAACTGCTGCATTGGGAAGGAGCTAGAAAGGAGTTTACTCGGGAAAGAAAAGGAGAAGGTGCTACCAGGCCAGGCCCAGGAGCCTGCACAGCCCTCGGAGCTGTGGGAAGGGAGTGGGCTGCCCCCAGGTACAGGGATTAATCCCAGAAAAACCAGGAGCTGCTAACGCAGGCCTTCCTTGGGGAAAGAGGATTTTCTGATGGGTCACAGCCCTTCGGGAACGAGCTGCTCCCGATTGGGATTGGGGAGGACCCTTCCAGGCTGATGCCAACCACAGGGTCATGGAATGGGACATCCTTCATGGAACACCTTCCAGGGGGAGACCATGAGAAAGGACTGTGGGAAGCTGGAGGTGATGGAAAAATCCCTTGGTAGAATCCAGCAGCTGTGCCCACGCCATCCTACCATAATCCAGACGTGGAAGGAGATGCTGAGCGCCAGGTAGGCTGCGGAGAGCAGGATGGCTCCCTTGAACTTATGGAAGAGGAGGTTGACCAATCCCGCCTGGAAAACGTAGGTGTTGAAGAACATGAGGAAGACAATGATGACGTTGAAGACGATGGCAATGTCCTGGATGCTGCCGGGAACATAGAGGGATGGTGGGGCCCTGGATCTCGTGGGTCTGCTGCCCCACCTTCCCCGTACTCACATGAAGAGGACGAGCTGCACGGCCGGAGCCGTGCGGAGCAGCTCCGAGAAGGAATTCACCAAGAGGTCATAGGAAAGCAGCAGGAACTGCAGGAACAGCACCAGGCTGTAGTTGCTGGGCTGGAGCATCCTCCTTCCTGGGGCTTGGAGCCCTCAGCTTCAGCATTCCCAACAGATCATGGTGCTGGGGGAGCTCAGCAGGGCCTCTCCCGACATCCCAGACCTGGAGGGGATGCACAGGGATGGGGATGGATCCCAAAACCCAATGAGCTGTGTCCTCTCCTTCCCCATGAAATCCACCCCAATCCCTATGTGAGGAAATCCAGGGATGAGGGAGACGTGCAGTCCCAAGAAGCAGCGTCCAAGCAGGTTATTCCTGGCTGCTCCCAGCTCCATGGGCAGTTCTGAGCAGGTTTGGGCATGTCCCACTCTGGGCATAGGGAGAGAGGAGTGAGGAGACAAGAATTTGTGGACATCGGAGCAGGTACAGTCCTCGTGGAACATATATCCCACGGGAACAGCCCCCTCAGGGACCATCCTGGCTGGAGAGGGACAGAGGGGACAGGGATCCCCGTGTCCTGGCAGGAAAAGGGCTGTGCTGGGGGCTGAATTCCCTGAGGGGGACATGGTGATAGACGGGGGTGAAGGGGCTGGAAAGGGACGGAAAGTGGCTGGAAATGAAGGGGAAGAAAGGCTGGACATGGGAGCGGGAAACTGATGGGCACGAGGGGGGAAAAAGTTGGATATGGGGATTAAGAGATCACTCTCTGTCCCGCCAGATCCCGCGTCACCCCACCCCTTCTTACAGACACCACTGCGGAGCCCCCGGGTCCCCTCCCCGCTCCCGGGGTCGCCCTTCTGATACGCCCAAACCCCTCTGGGTGCCAGAGGTCCCGGTCCCGGGGGTCCCGCTGGGTCCCCGCCGTGCCCCTGCCCCGGGCGCTCACCCGCCGCCGCCATCTTGGTCCCCATGGAAACGGCCGCCAGAGCCGGAAGTGAAGGCGGAAGTGGAGACTGGAGGACTCGCGGGGGCCGCTCTGGCCGCCGCTCCCCTCGGTAGCGGCACATTGGGGTGGGCGGGAAAACCATAGAGATCAGCAGGCGGAGCGGTGGTCGCCAAGATGGCGGCGCCCAGTGACGAGGAGGGGGCGGTGGGGTCCAGGTACAGCCCCGGGGTTGGAAGCGCTGGTGGGCGGCTCCGGGGTTGGGAGGGGCCGAGGGACCTCGTGGTCTGCGTTTTGGGTGGTGTCAGGGCCTGGCGTTGTGTTCCGAGTCCAGGGGAGCCTTAGGTTTAGGGGGGCTGTGAAGCCACGTGTTCCCAGATTTCGGGGAGCTATGGCACCGAGTATCCCAGATTTGGGAGATCCGTGAGTCTCTGTATCCCAGATTTTGGGGAACCATAGGGCCGCGTGTCTCCACCCCTTTCCTGTCTCTATGTCCCGTGAGGCAGCTGATTTGAGGGTGTCGGGACATCCCCCGTCCCCGGAGGGGACAGAAATACCCATTTCTGGGGGCGCATGCAAATCACATGTAAATGAGAACGGCCGGGTTCCTGCCAGGGGGACCATGACAGCTGACACCGAGAGCCCCTCGCTGCCATTCCCTGGGGTGCCGTGCCCGGGAATTTGGCTCTGCATGTCCTGTTCCATCCCTGGCCTGCTTCCCAGTCTAGGGAACAGCTGGACTCTGGTCACCCCCTCAGGGTTCCCAGTTCCCCTTTCCGTGGCTCCTCCTGGAGATGTCGGAGAGCCCCAAAAGGCACCTCAATCACCCCCAGGTGCTGCCATCCTGGATCCATCCCTGCCACCATTCCCAGGCTGGAAAGCAGCTGTGCCACCATGCCCAGCCAGGAAGCAGCTCCATCCCTGTCACCTTCCCCAGGCTGGGAAGCAGCTGCCCCCCCACACCCTGTTGGGGCTCCCAGTTCCCCTTTCCGTGGCTCCTCCCCGGGACCGCATCCGGAGCCTGAGCCGGCTCCTCGCTCACCCACAGGTGCCACCACCACACCATGGCCATGCTGGACGTGCCCTTCCTGCCCTTCTGTGCCTTCCTGGGAACGCTGGGGTTGCTCTGCGTGGCCATGGTGGGCACCTGGTGCCAGCACTGGCGCGGGGGCTTTTCCCTGGACGGCAGCTCCCGGACATTCAACTGGCACCCGGTGCTGATGGTGGCGGGACTGGTGGTGCTGTACGGCGCAGGTGAGCACAGGGAGCGCGGGGGTCCCAGCACAGCTCCTTCCTGACGTTTTTTCCCCCTCACAGCCGCCCTGGTTTACCGCATTCCCAACACGTGGAGCGGCCCCAAGCTGCCCTGGAAGGTGCTGCACGGTAGCTTGGCTTTGGGAGCGTTCGTCCTGAGCGTGCTGGGGCTGGTGGCCGTGTTCCGCTTCCATAATGCCCAAGGGACGCCCAACATGTACTCGCTGCACAGCTGGATGGGGCTGGCAACTGTCCTGCTCTTCTCCTGCCAGGTGGGAATCCCTCCTGGATCCCCCATCCCTCCGGAATCCCGAGTTTTCCGCCCTCACCCCTTCTCTTCCCACAGTGGGCGGCGGGTTTTGGAGCGTTCCTGCTTCCCTGGGCTCCCGCCTGGCTCCGGGCACTCTACAAGCCCATCCATGTTTTCTTCGGCTCCACCATCCTCCTGCTGTCTGTGGCTTCCTGCCTGTCAGGAATCAACGAGAAGCTTTTCTTCAGCCTGTGAGAGTCAGGGCAGGGCTGGGGCTTGGGAAGATCCCTCACAGGGATAGGGAGGGCTCAGGATATGGATTTGGGCTGGATTTGGGAGTGAGCAGCGCAGAGCAGAGGGAACTGAGCACTTCCTCAGGTGTGTGGTTCCCTGCACACTTCCTTGCGAGGTTTGGGGGGGTTTCGGAAACATCCAGAACATTCCCAGCCTCTCTTCCCTGCTCCAGGAAGAACGGGACCATGGAGTACAAGCTCCTGCCGGCTGAGGCCGTGTTTGCCAACACCCTGGGGCTCCTCATCCTCATTTTTGGAGTGCTGGTGGTGGCTGCCCTGGCCAGGCCCAGCTGGAAGCGCCCCGATTCTGACTCCCCAGAGTCCCGCCAGGTACAGGATGCGCTGGGTGGATTTGGGAAGCCAAACTGGGAAGCTGCCCCCCAGCACCGTCCCGAGGCTGGGGAAGTATTGAGAGATCCCGGCTCATCCCTGTCTTCCACAGCCCCTGCTCTCCGCTGAGCGCTGATTCCAGGGATCTCCCAGCACTCCCAAGCTGCATCCTGATGCCTCCATGTGCCAGCTCCTTCCTGCCTGGATCCCGGGCCATGCCAAACCCCTGCACTTGCCAGTGCCATCCCTCAGCGCCACAGCTGGAGCTGCCAGAGCCTTACTGGGACAAAGAGGAGCATCCCTGTCACTCCCACTCCCGAGGATCCGGCTCAGGGTGGAGCCACTCAGGGACCTCACAGACATGGAATAAAGCATTGGCTTCCGCAGGGCTCCAGCACTCAAATCTTTGGGGACAAGGGAGGGCCTGGGACCTGGGGTGGGAGCTTGGGAGTAGGTCCTGGCCGAGCCAAGCTGTCCCTTCCAAAGGCTTGTCCTCGCTGGCTCCCTGGAGACACGGGACAGCCCCCCATGCTTACCCCATGGGATTTGGGATCATGCTCTGCCCTGTCCCTGCTTCCGCTTTGCCCCTTTCCCAGAATCGCCCCCAGACCCCGTGCCCAGAGCCATGTGAGCTCTGTGGTTTCCCCTCCACACCCTGGGTTTCCTTCCTCCCCCAGTCACAGGATCCCTGTTCCCATCTCCCTTCCCAGCCTGGAGCAATGGGAGGCACCCCCACACCCCTAAATTCCACCATCCCACCCCTCCAAGCTAGTATGGGGGACAGAGGCTTACTGGGGGCAACATCCTAAAGTTTATTGAGAAACACATCCTTGAAGGAACACAGAGGGTTATTGGGATACACCTCCCTGTAACATGGGAGAACACAAGGGTTTATTGGGATACACGTCTCTATCACTACGAAGGAACACAGATTTTTGGGGATACACATCCCTGTGATTACTGGGAGGTGCCCAGGGGGTCCTGCAGCCCCTCCAGCACCGCTCTCAGCACTGCTGCCACTGCCACAGCCCCGGGATCGGGCTGCTCCAGCCGGGATGAGCGGATGTAGCTGGCTCTGCCTGCCCCAGCCTCCATGTGCCTGGTGGCCTCTGCTGCCGCCTCCGCTCTCTGCCAGGGAAAACAGGGTGTTTTCCAGGATAATTGCACAGATTCCTATCCAATTTTCCCACCTTCCCAGCTCCCAGCTCTCCACACCTGGACAGCTGCTGCCAGCACTTGGAGTGGGTCGGCACCGGGACTGCGCAGGGAATGCAGAGCCTGTGTGGCTGCAAACAGCGAATCCAGCTGCAAAAAGTGGGAATTAGTCTGGGAGCCAGGGCTGAGGCCAAGTGGGAACTCCCTGGCAACCTCCTGGAAGTCTTCCTGGCTCCCGGGCTCTCCCAGCACTCACCATTGTCCGGTCTCCCGGCGCAGCTCCTCCGTACCTGTGCGGGATGCAGGGAAGCTCAAGGGGGGATTGGGATTCCCAGGGGGGCACTGGGATTCCACAGCCCCCGGCACTGACCTCTGCATGGCCTCAATCCCGGCGTCCATGGCGTCAGCCCACGCCGGGGAACCGCTGCGGCCGCGCAGGCTCTGGGCAGCCGCCGTCAGGAAGAGCCCGTAGAGCTTTGGGAATACCATCAATCCCATCCTGGAAACACAGCCAGGTGTGCTCCCCCATTCCCATTTCCATTCCCATTCCCACTTACCACTCCGGAGGAGCCTCCCATCTGCTCCAGCAGCACATCAGCCAGGGCGGAGAGCAGCTGGGCTGGGGCAGCCGGAGGTGGCCTGGAGTGCATCCATTCCTGGATGGCTGTGAGAATGGAAGGGAGAACGGGATGGGGGTGGCCCTGGAGTCCCCTGTCCCTCGTGAGGACAAGCAGGGACAGCTCTCAATTCAATAGGGAAGCTGCCACTGGATGCAGAGACATTCCAGGATACAATTACAGGAAGAGAAACCCCGGGTTTCCTTAGTCCCAAGAAGGGACGTCCTGGGGAACTCTCCGCTCCTGGGAGGTGCCTTTGGGATAGCAATTCCCTGGATAATGGCCCCCACACCCACCTTGGGCCGCCTGGGCGTGAGTGTGGCCGCAGTCCCCGTCACCCGCTCCCCGATCCAGCTCGTTGAGCTTATCCTGTATAGCCAGCAAGGTGCTGCACACCCGCTGCAGGACCTGCTCCACCCGCGCCGTGCCGGGCCCTGCAGAGAGGAGATGCATCCCTGCACATTCCTCAGGGAAACTGAGGCATGGAGAGGCGTGACAAGGGACGGGAGCTCTGTACCAATTCCAGTCTCATCCTGTGGCTTCCTGGGTCCCTCTATTGGTGCTGGCACCTCCTCCTTCCGGGTGGTTACCGGTCCTGCGAGAATGTTGGGCCACGCCATGGCCGTGGTCTTGGCATCTGGAAAAGCCGGAGGCGTGTGGTGGCTCAGGATCCCGTTGGATCCTCACTGGCACACCCAGCAGCCAGGAATTCCAGCCCCAGACATCCCACTGACCTTGTGTCCCATCACTGAGCACATGGAAACCCCCATGCCTCAATCCCAGGCCACATTCCCACCGGGAACTCACCGATCAGCTTCACCAGCTCCTCATCCACCAGCATGAGGGTGAGGGAGACTCCAGCCATTTCCAGAGCCGTCATGAAGGATCCCACCAAGGCCCGGGCGATGCGGATCCCTTGGTTCTCTGTAGGATCCAGGATTGAGATGGGCATTCCAGAGCAGCTGGAGCCAGGGAATGGGATCCCAAGCTCGCCTCTGCACTCACCCAGGCAGCGCACAGCAGCTCCAGCCACAATTCCCAGCTCCAGGCAGGACAATCCGCCCAGGTTGTTCACCACAAGCACCACGGAGGATCCTGCAGGATGGGGAGGGGGGTGAGACTGAGATCCAGGCGATTTGGAGGAGCACAATTCAGAGGGTCCTGGGTAGCTCACCAGGAGTCAAAGACAGGTGGGAAGCACTGGATGGATCTGTCATGTGCTTCAGCATTGTCTCCACAGCCTTATCCGCTGGCAGCAACTGGAGGGGACATGAGGAGGGGAAGAACAGAGTGGAGAAGTCTGGGAATAGAGAGATCTGGGGAGGGGGAGGAAGCAGCAGAATTTCCCCCTCACCTTCATCCTGCGCACTCCAGCCTCGCCGTGGATCCCTATGGAGATGGGGCCGTGTCAAATCCCAGCCCTGATGACACCTCCCCAGGGTGGGCAGGGACATTCAGACCCTCTAGGGACCCGAGGGGGACACCAATGGGCCGCTCCTCACCCAGCCCCAGCTCCATCTCATCCTCAGCCAGTTGGAACGAGGGCTTGGATCCTGGGATGCTGCAGGGAGATAGGCTGAGACCCAGGGTACCTGTGCAGGTGGGAATGTTCTGTTAAAACTGGGGATTTTTTGGGATTCAGGGGCTAGGGGACACAGGACAGCATTCCCATGGGATAACACAACGCACCCATGACTTTGGCAGCTGCCTTCACCTTCTTCTCGATCTCATCCAAGCTCGCTCCCGCCTCAGCCAGAGCTCCCGCCACCTGTACCAGGCAGAGCGGGTGAGTGACCCCCCCAAAATTCCCCAAATCCCCATAAAGGGTCCCAGCAGAACCTTGTGGATGAGGACAGTGCCACAGATCCCACGGCGCCCGGCTTTGCCCGGTGTGGTGAAGGCGCAGTCGTCGCCCACCACCACCATCCGCACGTCGGTCCCCTCAGCCCGCGCCCGCTCCAGGGCCATCCCAAAATTCAGCCGGTCCCCGGTGTAGTTCTTCACAATCAGGAGGATCCCAGCTGCAGGATGGACGTAGAGACCACAGCAATGATGCAGCACTGGAGGGAGGAACCCCAAAATTCCACCCCAGTGTGTTCCCGACCTGCTCCGGCCTGTGCCACGGCCCGGATGGCTGCCAGGATACTGCCCACGGACGGGGATGCGAACACGGCTCCGGCCACCACTCCGGTCAGCATTCCCTTCCCCACGTAGCCTGTGGAGAGGGAAGAAGGCTCAGCACTGTTCTGTGGGTGGGGGGGTACAGGTGGGACAGGGGGGTCTCACCTGCATGGGCAGGCTCATGGCCAGAGCCCCCCCCGGAGAGCAGGGCCACACGGCCACGGACGGCCTGCAGGTCATCCCGAAGGACCACCCGGTGTCCCTGGAGCAGCCGGAGCCCGGGATTGCAGGCCACCAGCCCGGCCACAGCGTCATCGGCACAGCCGGACACCGTCGTCACCAGTTTTTTGGGGACCTGGGGGGAAAATGGGGAGTGGTGGGATGGGAAAAGGAGGAATGCCAACCCACAGGAATGCCAACCCCCCTGCTCCGGGCTCACCTCCATGGGAGCGGAGCGCAGCACTCGGATCCGAAGACGGAATCTGTCCGGAAAGAGGGCAAGGTCCAGGCTGAAATGGACAGCGGTCCGGAGGGGGGGCTGGGAAAGGGGCGGGATGGGAAGGTGTCTGGTGTGATGGTGATGCTATGGGGAGTGTCTGGTGGGAATGGGGCTGGCGTTGGAGTTGTCCCCACACAAGGACGCCTCTCCAGGCAGGAAGCTGCTTTTGGCGCCAGGTTGGGACCACGCCTCCCCACACCCAGCCAGGCCCTCGTTTGGGATGAGGCGCCAGGATGGCTCCCATTGCCATCGCCCGGTGAGGGGTTTAGAGGACAACCTCTAAACAGGGACCCCTTTTTGGGATGAGAGGGGACAGTGACGGCCCCTCCCCCTCAAAGAGGGACCCCCTTTTGAGGTGGGAAATCAGGATGGGATCACCCCCAAACAGGGACTCCTTTTTATTTGTGATGAGGGGAGCCCCCTCTTTGATCTCCCTCAGCGCAGGCCCTTGATGGATCCACTCCCCCCTCACAGCGGGGACCCCCACCCTAGCTTTCGGGGGGGCACAGAACTGCAAGGACCAGGGAGGGGGCTGCACCCTCCCATGTGGGGCCCTTCCTTCGGGATCCGACGTGGGATCAGCGCGGGTCCCGCGGGTTTGAGGGAGACCCCCCGCGCATCCCCCTCAACACCTGCGCTCGGCGGGGTCCTCCAGCCGCCCTTCTCGTCTGCTCTTGACGGTCCTCCCAGGGGGCTAGAGCGGCCTCTCTCGTCTGCTCTTCGCGGTCCTCCCAGCAGGCTAGAGCGGCTCCTCTCGTCTGCTCCTTTCACGTCCTTTCAGCGGGCTAGAGCGGCCCTGTGTGCCCACTTCCCGGAAGTGGCGGCGACGGCGGCGAAGAGGCCGCGCTCTCCGTTCCCCCCTCGGTTTCCCCCAAGCCCCCCCCGGGACCTCCCGGTTCCTCCAACATGTCCTACAACTACGTGGTGACGGCGCAGAAGCCGACGGCTGTCAATGGCTGCGTCACCGGTACGGCGGGGCGGGGAGTGAAGGGAGCACCCTGTTTGGGGGGGGCGTGGGAAGGCAGTTTTGGGGTACCGGGGGCTGGGCTACGGGGGACACGGCGGGATGGAGGTGCCGGGGGGCGCTGGAGGTCGCGGGGGGTCTTAGGGTACCGGGAAGAGATAGGGAGTACGGGGATTTGGGTTTTGGGGTTCGCGGGTGGGTTTTGGAGTACGAGGGGGTTTGGGGGTACCGGGGATTTTGGTTTACCGGAGGGTTTTGGGGTAGCGGAGGGTTTTGGGATACTGGGGGATTTTGGGGTAGAGTAAGGATCAAAGTGCTCCTGAAATCCATAATAGGAGTGAGAGGGATTTGGAGAAGCTATGGGAGCCCCAAGAGCCCTGGGAGTGCTGGGGGTGGTGGGAAGAGACCCCAGGAATGGGGATTCCTGCGGAAGAGAGTTTCTGTGGAAAATCAGGGAGTACAGACTGAGAGAAAGCAGTTGCTCAGAGAATTTAGCATTGTGGAAGGAACCTGCTGGGATTTTGGGATGCTCCAGGGAGGCTGTGGAAGTGCAGCCCGGCACCCTGAGGCGCCAGGTGATCTTGGCTCGGGGATCCCTTCCCTCTTTCCCCAGGACACTTCACCTCTGCGGAGGACCTGAACCTGCTGATTGCCAAGAACACCCGGCTGGAGATCTACGTCGTGACGGCCGAGGGGCTCCGGCCCGTCAAGGAAGTGGGGATGTACGGGAAAACGGCCGTCATGGAGCTCTTCCGCCCCAAGGTGGGTGCTGGCAGAGCAGGGATGGAGCTTGCCCACCCGGGCGGGCTGGGATGGGGATGGGCACCCCTGGAATTTGCATTGTCCGGTTTTTTTTCGGGCAGGGGGAGAGCAAGGATTTGCTGTTCATCCTGACGGCCAAGTACAATGCCTGCATCCTGGAATACAAGCAGAACGGGGATAGCATCGACATCATCACCCGTGCCCATGGAAATGTGCAGGTGAGGGGAAATACAGCACCTGGGATGGGAATTCCCTTCCCCAGGGGTGGTTTTGCCTTCCTGGTGTTGGTGTGGTGTTGGATTTCTGTTGCTCTGTTGGAGGTTCCTTGCCGGCTGCTGGATCTGGGATGGGTCGCCTGTGGTCACAGGATGTGTCCAGAGTTAGTCTTGGTCTCTGGAAGGATTCATGGAATTCTGGGATGGTTGGGGTTGGAAAAGAGACCTTAAAGCTCATCCAATTCCTTTCTGTAGGCAGGGACACTGTGCTATCCCAGGTTGCTCCAAGCCCCATCCAGCCTGGCCTGGAACACTTCCAGGGATGGGGCAGCCACAGCTTCTCTGAGAAATCCATCCCAGGGCCTCAATACACTCACAGAGGTTTTCTTCCCAATATCCCATCTAAACCAGCACATGGAATTCTGGAATGGTGTGGGATGGACGGGACTTACAGATCATCTCGTTCCATCCCTTGCCATGGATACTTTCCACTAGACCAGGATGCTCCAAGTCGTGTCCCTATGGATTCAACTGTATTCTTGGGAGACCTTGTGGAATAATAAATTAAATTTAAGGAAAATCAAAGCCTAAACTCCTTGTGAGGCTGAATTTCCCCCAGGAAATGAGTCCTGTGGGAATTTGTGGTGAAGCTGCGTGGTGTGGGAACTCTGCCAGGTGTGGCAGTTGGAAAGGCGTCTCCTCCTTAGCCTTGGCAGCTTCCCAGCTGGAATTCTCAAGCCTGTTGGGAAGTGTGCAGGGAGCCATTCCTCACCTAACAACTAACTCCTGTCCCTGTATTTCAGGGATATTGTCCTGGCACTAATCATCTTTTTCTTTGCCCTCTCTCTGGAATTCTTCCTCAGGATCGCATCGGGCGCCCCTCGGAGACCGGGATCATTGGGATCATCGATCCCGAGTGCCGGATGATCGGCCTGCGGCTCTACGATGGCCTCTTCAAGGTCATCCCCCTGGATCGGGATAACAAGGAGTTAAAGGCCTTCAACATCCGCCTGGAAGAGCTCCAGGTCATCGACGTGAAATTCCTTTATGGCTGCCAAGCTCCCACCATCTGCTTCGTCTACCAGGTATCTGCTTATCCTTGGATAACCCGGGTGGAGCCGAGGGCTCCCAAGGTTTTGCAAAAGCTTTTTGGAAGGCAGAAAGAGAGGTGATTCCAGCTCTTCCCGGTCCATGTTCCTCCATGCTGCCTTTTTCCATCTCTGGGAGGGAGGAAGCAGTGCTTTGCCACAAGATTCCTGGGCAGCTCTGCCTTGGATGGGAATTTTCCTTGTTAAAACCCCAGGAGGAGCTTTTAGGGATCTTTCCAGCAAGATCCACAACCAAAGTTTCCCATAGCAAAACTTGAGCCTTTCCTTAAAAAACAAGGCAATGGCCTGCTTGGTATTTTTGGGAGGTGATTCCAGGTGTGTAAAGAGGATTCATAACCTCTCCCATCACCTGGCTCCTTATGGAGGGAGCATTCCAGGTCTTCTCTGGATGCCTGTTTTAATCCAAAAGGCCTTTGCTGTTCTGACTGAGCAAGGGATTAGCTTTCCTTTGTTAAATTTCAGGCTATCGCAAGCTTAGCTGAAATCCCGTGCCAGCAGTGGCTCCATTATTTCTTGTTTGGGCACTGCTGCATCCCCCCAAGCTTCCTGAAGGGAAGAAACCGCTTTGTCACCACATACCTGGGGGAACAGTTGGAAAAGTGCTTTTTCAACTTTAAGGATTCCATGATCCGTGTCAAAACAACTTGAACCCTTGGAGCAGAGGCAGGATGTCAGTTCTGACTCTGGATTGTTTTGCTCCCTGCCTATGGAGAGGAGAAAGAATCAAGGAAACAGCTTGGAAACATTCTTCATTTATTACCCATTATCCCTGGACTTGGTCTGAATTATCCAGCAGCAGCTGGGATAGTTTTTGGGAAGTTCTGAACTACGGGGAAATACGATAAAAAGCCCTGAATGCCTGAACATTTGCAAGAGCTGGAGGAGGGGGTGATACTCCATTATGCCACTTGTTCCCAGGTTGTGAGAGGAAAACAAATTCCAGAATATCAGTTGTAGAACAATGGAAAAACACTTTCCAGTTTTTTCCAGTCTAGAGATTTCCTCAAGGGGTAATTATATATGGAAAAATTTGGGAGAATGGTGATGTGTGGATGTGGAGGGCGGGGGTGAGGAGGTGAGAAGCCTCAGAAGCTCTCTGGAATGATGTTTTTGTGGGAGATGAGGTGGAATCTACTCTCTACTGAAATCTTTTCCACTTTTGCTTCTCTTCCAGGACCCCCAGGGCCGCCACGTGAAGACATACGAGGTGTCCCTGCGGGAGAAGGAATTCAACAAAGGCCCTTGGAAGCAGGAAAATGTGGAGGCCGAAGCCTCCATGGTCATCGCAGGTTGGGCCTTGTTTGTAAAAGATCTCCCCGTGTTTTTCCAGGCTGGATGGCTCCTTTTTTCCAGGCAGGCTGTCTCATGTTTGTTGTGTGTCCCGCAGTGCCGGAGCCCTTTGGAGGCGCCATTATCATCGGGCAGGAATCCATCACCTACCACAATGGGGATAAATATCTGGCTATCGCTCCTCCCATCATCAAGGTGAGGGGATCCAGGACTGCATCCCAAAAAATCCCTCCTTCCAGCCAGGAACTCAAGCCCCTGTTGTCTCAGATGTGGTCTAACAGTGCCATTTACTTGGTCTTCCAGAGGTTTGGCTTCCTGGTCACTGTTTTTGGGGGCTGAAGGACATCCATGATCCCTGTGTGCCTCCTCTTTCTGTAGAGCTCTTGGAATTTTGTTTGGGCCCCAGGGAATGGGATTAATTAGGAATTAGTGCATGGAGTGGGCACAATTCCAGGGCAGAGCCTGGTTTCATTTCAGGCAGTGGAAAGCATGGATGAGCTCCTTGGAGACTTGTTCAAAGGAGAAAAGGCTTAAAGATTTTGGGACAGCAATTGGACTTGTGGATTTTGTGGGAATAACAGGTCACTTCCCACATTTAATCAGAGGAGGGAGCACCAATGGCATGGCTGAGATGCTGCTCCGAGCTGAAAGAGAGCTGGAATTGCCATCCAAAGTTCCTTTTAAGATAGAAATAAGGACAGGCTAGAAATCTTGGGGGAAGAAACAGGAATATTGGTGCCTGAAGGTCTCAGTGCATTCCTGGAGCTCTGGAATGGGTGGGATACTGGAGCTGGGAGCGCATCACCTGTACAGACCTTTTGGGGAGCAGTTTGGGGCTTTTCCAGTGGAGTCCTAGAGTTTCCTGCTTTCCCTGCAGCAAAGCACCATCGTGTGCCACAACCGCGTGGATCCCAACGGATCACGGTATTTGCTGGGAGACATGGAAGGGCGGCTATTCATGCTGCTCCTGGAGAAGGAGGAGCAGATGGACGGCACTGTCACCTTGAAGGATCTGCGCGTGGAGCTGCTGGGAGAGGTAGGAATCACCTGGGCCATCCCTGGCACTTGCCTGGGATTCTCTTAAGTCTGGAAAGGCTCCGTTCAGGAATGAGTGGGAATTTTGGGAGTTGGAGGTGTTGATGCTTCACATTTGTCAACAGTCCTGAACTGTTGGGAAAATTCCCTGTGGGAACTTTAAACTTAGACCTTCATCCCATTTTTTTTTCCTGGTACTCGTACTGGGAGGAGCTTGGACTCTGTGGGATTTATGAAAGGATTAAATCCCCTTCCCATGCCCAGGGTTTTTCTGTTGGATAACAGCTTAGTGGTGGAAGGTGTGTGTGTGTATGTGTGTGTGTGTGTGTGTGTGCCAGGACCTTTCCATGCCACTGGTGGGTCACCTGCCTCTTCCCATTTCCCAGACATCCATTGCTGAGTGCCTGACCTACCTGGATAATGGAGTGGTGTTTGTTGGCTCCAGGCTTGGAGATTCCCAGCTTGTGAAGGTACGTGGCAGCTCCTGGCTGTGTGTTCCCACAGGACTCAATTTCCATCAAAACCTGGAGATGTGGATGCATTTTCCTGTCTTCTCCTTGCCTGCCCTTTCCCTGTCCTGCTCCTTGAAAAACAAAAATTGATTCTAGTATTTATTCCCAGCTCAACGTGGACAGCAACGAGCAGGGATCCTATGTGGTGGCCATGGAGACCTTCACCAACCTCGGGCCCATCGTGGACATGTGTGTGGTGGACTTGGAGAGGCAAGGCCAAGGCCAGGTAACATTACTGCTTTTCTCTCCTCACTGCTGGGAATTTTTGGCTGAGTGTGTCCATAAAATTATAGAATCTCAAAATGGTTTGGGTTGGAAGGCACCTTAAGGATCTCATTCCATGGGCAGGGACACCTTCCACTAGACCAAGTTGCTCTAAGCCCTGCCCAACCTGGCCTTGGTGAATCTTTCAGGTCCCTTTCAACCCAAACCATTCCAGGATTCCATGATTCGAGAATGGGTTCCCTATTTCCATGATCCCAAAAAAGAGTGGGAGAGCTTCCCAGCCACAGCTGGTAAAGTCCATCTGTTTTTCCTCCAGCTGGTCACCTGCTCCGGGGCCTTCAAAGAGGGATCACTGCGGATCATCCGTAACGGCATCGGGATCCATGAGCACGCCAGCATCGACCTGCCGGGAATTAAAGGTGTGGGAGGTGTTCCACAGCCTGAGAGGGGACATGGTGGGCACAG
Organism: Irena cyanogastra; assembly: GCA_013397155.1. NCBI lineage: Eukaryota > Metazoa > Chordata > Aves > Passeriformes > Irenidae > Irena > Irena cyanogastra. The sequence continues at coordinate 123,444 of VWZV01000393.1, read as the reverse complement.
GCGAGGTTGAGATGTGGAATTGTGAGGAACTGTGGCCTCCTTGTTGCAGGATTGTGGCCACTGAGGTCGGATCCGCACCGGGAGACGGACAACACCTTGGTGTTGTCCTTTGTTGGCCAGACCAGGTAAAGGTGGGATGAGCTGATCCAGGCTCTCAGCCCCATGTCAGAGCAGGAATTAATGGGAATTCCCTTCCCTGCTCAGGGTTCTGATGTTGAATGGAGAGGAAGTGGAAGAGACAGAGCTCACAGGATTTGTGGATGACCAACAGACGTTCTTCTGCGGCAACGTGGCGCATCAGCAGCTGATCCAGGTAAATCCAGCATGAGGAAAACATGGATGTGGCTCTCCTGGTGCCATATGGATCGTGACATATCCATGGCAGAGGTTGGAGTGCTTCCCTGAGCTGATGGGATCAGCAAACAGGATCCTGGGTTCATGTTTCTAAGGGATATGGAAAGAGGGAGGTTCTTGCTGTGCCACCCACATTGGAAACACTGTTTTCCATGATTTTTCCTGTCTCTCTTCCCAGATCACCTCTGCCTCAGTGCGACTGGTGAGTCAGGAGCCCAAATCCCTGGTGAGCGAGTGGAAAGAGCCCAATGGGAAGAACATCAGCGTCGCTTCCTGCAACAGCAACCAGGTGGTGGTGGCCGTGGGAAGAGCCTTGTACTACCTGGAAATCCGGCCCCAGGAGCTCCGGCAGATCAGGTGAGCCCACATCCTGAGGGCTCTTGGGATGCTGGGATTCGGGATCCAGGTGGACACCTGTCCTCCCTTCTTCCTCCCAGCTGCACAGAGATGGAGCATGAGGTGGCCTGCCTGGACATCACCCCCCTGGGAGACTCCAACGGGATGTCCCCACTCTGTGCCATCGGGCTCTGGACCGATATCTCTGCCCGCATCTTGAAGCTCCCATCCTTTGAGCTGCTGCACAAGGAGATGCTGGGAGGAGGTAAGAGCCTCCCAAGGGTGGCAGTGGTCACTGTCCATGTCCTTAGTGACCTCATCCATCCCTTTCCCTGCTTCCCACAGAGATTATCCCTCGTTCCATCCTGATGACGACCTTCGAGAGCAGCCACTACCTCCTGTGTGCCCTGGGGGATGGAGCTCTCTTCTACTTCGGCCTCAGCCTTGAGACAGGTGACCTTTTCTCTTCCTTTCCAGTTTTTTGGAAAAGATCCTCTTTGCTTTCTCAGCCTCATGCTCAGGTGGGACTGGCTGTGGGCTGGGGGATTTCTCCAGCACACTGGAGGAAGGAGATGGATTCTTAAATCTGGGGTGTGCTTACCCACAATCCTTTTTTCTCTGAGGTGTTGTGGCATGTCCCAGTCCCTTTTCCCTTTGAATGCAGGCTTGCTGAGTGACAGGAAGAAGGTGACCCTGGGCACGCAGCCCACAGTGCTGAGGACATTCCGCTCCTTGTCCACCACCAACGTGTTCGCCTGCTCCGACCGCCCCACCGTCATCTACAGCAGCAACCACAAGCTGGTCTTCTCCAACGTCAACCTCAAAGAGGTCAACTACATGTGCCCCCTCAATTCCGATGGATATCCCGACAGGTGAGCCCGCCACGAGTTCCTGATCCTAAGGGGTATGGAGGAGAGGGAGGTTCTTGCTGTTTCACCCAGTGTTGTCCATGATTTTTTTTTCCCACAAGTTTGGCCTTGGCCAACAACAGCACCCTGACCATTGGCACCATTGATGAGATCCAGAAACTGCACATCCGCACTGTTCCCCTCTATGAGTCACCCAGGTGAGGATTCCTGGGATGAGGATTCCTGGGATCAGGGTGCTCTGCTGCACAGGACAAGGGCTGGGGTGATGTTGCCATCCCAGGAGCAAACAGACAGCTCTTGTTGCTTCCAGAGCTCTTGGAATGGCCTTTCCCAGTTCTCCCACCCATATGGTTCTGTTTATCCCACAGGAAAATCTGCTACCAAGAGGTATCCCAGTGTTTTGGGGTGCTCTCCAGCCGGATCGAGGTGCAGGATGCCAGTGGGGGCACCACGGCACTCAGACCCAGTGCCAGCACCCAGGTGAGATCCCAGGCTGGGTCATCCCTATGCTGTGGGGATCAGTATTCCTGATCCAGGTTTTCCCTGATAGTCCTCCCTTCCAAAGCTGTGAGTCCAGTCCTGTTCCTCAGCTGGGGAGGAATGGGATGGTGGGATCTCTCTGAGGGGGTGACACAGCCACTGTTCCACTTGATCCCCTTTATTTTTGGGTGCTGCTCCTTCCATATCCCATACAGGCTTCTGTGTGGTCTCCAAGGTTTTCCTTTTCCCAAGGATTCAGCTCTGGAAGCCATAGCTCTGTGTAAACTCAGATTAACACCATCACTCAGCCCTGCAGGAGCAGGGAGTGTGTCCCTTTACTCATTCCTTGCTCCACCCATTCACCCATCCCTCTCACTGGCTACCTGAGGCCACGTGAATATCCCAAATAGCACTGGGATGTGATGGATTTTCCTGTTTCCCAGGCCTTATCCAGCAGTGTGAGCACCAGCAAGCTGTTTTCCAGCAGCACAGCTCCACACGAGACATCCTTCGGAGAGGAGGTGGAAGTGCACAACCTGCTCATCATAGACCAGCACACCTTCGAAGGTACCTGTCCCATCCCAAAATCCAGCTTTTCCCATTCTGGAGAAGCCCAGGGAGCTTCAGCCAAAGCATTTTCCTGGAGGAACATCAGCCATAAGGTTTAGGGAATACTAATTTTTGATGGCACAAGGTGATGGGGAATATGACAGGGAATCTCTAGGATGTGTCTTAAGCTTTCAGTTTAAGGACTTTGAGATCCCAGTTGTTCCTACCTTTCCCACTTTTTTTTTTTCCTCCCCAGTACTCCATGCTCACCAATTCCTGCAAAATGAGTACGCCCTCAGCCTGGTCTCCTGCAAGCTGGGAAAGGATCCCAACACCTACTTCATTGTGGGCACTGCCATGGTGTACCCCGAGGAAGCGGAGCCCAAGCAGGGCCGGATCGTCGTCTTCCACTACTCCGATGGTAAGAACAAGGTGTTCTCACCTGGAAAAATCCAGCTTTTTTTGGTGGGAGATCGGGGATGAGCTCCTCAAACCCCAGAGAGCTTGTGTCACAGGAGCAGGCAGATTTTCTCAAGGAATCTGTTGTCAGGATCTGTAGGTGCTGTTTTCCCTTTCCCCCTGTTTCCTAGAGAAGCCCTCACCAGCCCTGGATTCTGGGATTTGCTTTCCATGTCACTTATCCCCCTCAGAGACAGTTTTTTAGGAAGCAAAATTCAGGCTAGCTCAGCTGAACCTCCTTGAGTTCCCACTCTTTGGATAAACAACCCAAGTAATGCCTGTTGTTATTCCAGGGAAGCTGCAGAGCCTGGCTGAGAAGGAGGTCAAGGGAGCTGTGTATTCCATGGTGGAATTCAACGGGAAGCTGTTAGCCAGCATCAACAGCACGGTAGGCAAGGCCATGACTCTTTTTGGGAGTGTGCTTGTGGATCTGGATGTCAGCCAGGTGTCTGTTGAGGAGCATATCCCAGCTCCCGTGTGGAGAATCCTGATCCACGTCCCATCCCACAGGTCCGCCTGTACGAGTGGACAGCGGAGAAGGAATTGCGCACGGAGTGCAACCACTACAACAATATCATGGCCCTGTACCTGAAAACCAAGGGGGATTTCATCCTGGTGGGAGACCTCATGCGCTCTGTGCTGCTCCTGGCCTACAAACCCATGGAAGGGAATTTCGAGGAGGTACGGAAGCGGTGCCAGGAATCAATTCCAACAGCTCTGGGCACAGGGAATGGTGTTGGAGGGGATAAAAGGAGGAGTTTGGCTTTACTGGATAAGGTTTGACATGGATCCCTGTGGTTTCTGTAGGGATGGATCCCTCCATTTCCAGGGAACTGGCTGTGGGAAGAGCAGCTGGTGCCTGGTGGGTGGGAGGTACCATCTGGGATGCCTGGTGTCCACTTGGAATGGGGGTTTAAATTGCTGGAGTGGCTTTGGCATAGGCTGTTCTACACTTTCACAGGATGTTATCCAAGTGCCACTTGGACTAGGACCATCTCCAGGGGTGCCTTTCCTGCTCAGCTGCTTCCTGGAGCAGAGAGGAACATTCTGGATCCTGCCTTGCTCCTGAATTTTGATGTTGGGTGGGACGAGGATGCAGGATCCCAGGCCAGGCCACCTGGACACACCATGTCCCTTCTCGTCCCCTTCCAGATTGCCCGGGATTTCAATCCAAACTGGATGAGTGCCGTGGAGATCCTGGATGATGATAATTTCTTGGGAGCAGAGAACGCTTTCAATCTGTTTGTGTGCCAGAAGGACAGGTGAACTGGATGGGATGGGATGGGATGGGATGGGATGGGATGGGATGGGATGGGATGGGATGGGATGGGATGGGATGGGATGGGATGGGACAGCACGTGCTGGGAGGGATGGGATGATGGGATCTTCAGGAAAACTGGAGGAGCATTCCCCGCTTTTGGGAGCAAGGGAGAGTTTTGGAGTGCCCCCATCTGGGACTGAGCGGTGTTTGGGATTCCAGCGCGGCCACAACAGATGAGGAGCGGCAGCACCTGCAGGAAGTGGGATTATCCCACCTGGGAGAGTTCGTCAATGTTTTCTGCCACGGATCCCTGGTCATGCAGAACTTGGGAGAGACTTCCACACCCACCCAGGGATCCGTGCTCTTTGGCACTGTCAATGGAATGATCGGTAAGGAGCAGGGGCTGAAGATTCCCTGCAGAATTCTGGAATGGTTTGGGTTGGAAAGCTCATCCAGCTCCCCTCCCTGCCACATTCCCATGACCGTTATTCCCGTGCAGGCCTGGTGACATCCCTGTCGGAAAGCTGGTACAACCTCCTCCTGGACATGCAGAACAGGCTCAACAAAGTCATCAAGAGCGTGGGGAAGATTGAGCATTCCTTATATCCTTTGGCATTCCAGCCAGGAACTTGTGCCGGGTGGGGTTTACCAGCTGGAGAGGGTGGGAGCAAGTTTGCCATTGCCTTGAGCAATCATGGAATTAAAGATGGGAAAGCTCTCTGAGACCACAGAGTCCAACCATTAACCCAGCACTGCCGTCCCACCATTAACCATGTCCAGGGCTGGTGTTATTCCCTGTGGATTTGGCTCCTTGACAGCAGCACCTGGAGATCGTTCCACACCGAACGGAAGACGGAACCGGCCACAGGATTCATTGATGGAGACTTGATTGAGAGTTTCCTGGACATTAGCAGGCCCAAGATGCAGGAAGTGGTGGCAAACCTGCAGGTGAGCCTTGGATCCTTTAAGGACCTTGCTCAGGAATCCAGCCTCAATAAATCATGGAATTGTAGAGTTATGGAACAGTTTGGGTTGGAAGGGACTTAAAGACACCTCCCACTAGACCAAGTTGCTCCAAGCCTTGTCCAACTTGGCCTGGAACACTTCCAGAGATGGGGAAGCCACAGCCTCTCTGGGAAGTGCTAAATCCACACCTTCCTGAATGATCTGGGAACATTTCTTGGCACCTGCCAATGTCTCCAATGCCTTTTCCTCCCTGTGCAGATCGACGATGGAAGCGGGATGAAGAGGGAAGCCACCGTGGACGACCTGATAAAGATCGTAGAGGAGCTGACCCGGATCCATTAGCAGGACTCGGGATTGTTCCCTACCCCTACCCTCCACATGGAGCAAGGGAATCCTTCCCCAGCTGTGCCCAACACTGGCAGCAGCGGCCGGAGGGGGACAGAATCTCACAGGGGAAGCAGCTTGTTAGGAATTTGGGGAGGTGTTGGTCATCTCCTGCTGGGATTCATGGATTCTGTGGAATTGGCTGGGCCCAGAACTGTCCCTTTCCTTGGGTGATCCACTGGGATCTGATGCCCTTGCCTCGATTCCGTTTTCCCTGGTGTCCTTAGATATTTTATTACCTTTTTTGGCTTTTGGTTTTGCTTTTGATCCTGGCTTTTTTTTTTTTTTTTTGATTCCTTGTGGTTTTTTGGAAGAGGAATCAAAGCTAGAGGAGCAGCCGAGGCTGGAGCCGAGCAGGATAACTCTCTCTCCATAGGATCCATGCCTTGCTCAGGGAGGGAATTTCTGGGAAGTTTAAGCTGTTGCCGATTTCGGAGTTTTACCAAATAAAGTAGTCCAAGAGGAAAGATCTGTGTCCTGAGGAATGATGATATCTGTGTCCTCGGCTCTGGGATTCTGGGGACACCTGTTTTCCAGGTGCATTTTTCTGGCTTTTCTTGGATTTGTAGGAAATTTTAGTTCCTTGCCTGGTTGCAGTGGCACTGTGAGTGCCTGCAGAGGCAGATTGTAATGGAATTTTTTGGGAAAGCTGGATTTTCCAGCCTCTGGCTACTCATTAATAGTTCTCGTGGTCTCCCACCTCCTTCAACTCTCACGTGGAATTTGGGGCTTATCCTGGATCTTTCCATGCTCTCCCCAGCTTGGATCTCTCCTGTAGCCCCTGATCACGTGCCCCCCAAGTCCCACTTCGTGCAGGTTTTTCCCAAATCCTTCCCTCCCAGAGACAGCTCGTGCTGGAATCATCCCTGGCTCCCGCTTCCATCCCGTATTTTCAGAGGAGACCGCAGGGACAAGGCTATATTTGGACATCTCTTCCGAGAGCTGGGGGAGCAGGGAGTGACCTTGGACTCTGTGCTGCTGCTTTTATTACCTCGGGCTCTGTTTACCTGCCTGGAGCAGCCTGTTCCCAAATTTTGGGAGGCCCAGGGAGCGGCACAGCCCAGATCCTGGAAGTGCTCTCCTTTTCCCACCAAAACTGGGGGTGCTGGTGCCAATGCAAAGTTGGCACCCTGCTTTTTTTTGGGATAAAAGTGCTGCTAGCTAGGGCTGGATCGTTGTTTATCCACTGCCACTGGAGCTGCCTCCCAGGGATTTGGAAATACATTCCCTTAGGATAGGAGCTTGTCATGGCTGCATTGGGTTCCTAAAAAACCAGCGTGACCCCCCTCACCGTGGTTTTCATTTGGAAGGGGGCTGATTCTTGCCTGGGTGATCCCAACCCTTGGGCAGGATTTTGTGGGAAGAAATCCATGCTGGATTGGGAATTCTGGAGGCAGCAGTGCCTTTCGCTCCATGGGATCAATCATTTACCTACCTCCAACCTTTGCTTCATTCCCTGCCCTGGGATGGGGGCACGGGGCCGGGGGAAATCTGGGGGTCACCAGAGTGGGGTGTCCCGCAGCATCCCTCTCCCTTCTGGATGCATCCCACCATCCCGGCTCCACTCGGCCCCTTTCTCCGCCGCGTGGGTCCCCGTGCAGGGCTGGGAAGGCGGCCCAGCGCCTCCAGGAGAAGGAGGAGGAGGAGGAGGAGGAGGGGTGGGGAGAGGCCATGCCGGATCTTTGCCAGATGTGGGAAAGGAGAGAAGGGGGGACGCCTTTCCCGCTGCTTCCCAAACCTAGGGGGACCCCGTTCCCCGACGCGCAGCCAGGGCAGGAATGGCCGGGATGCCACCACTCCCCCCAGCTGAACGGGACAACCTTGGGGTGACCCCACGCCCCCCGCGTGGGTTTGGGGGGGGTGGGTGGGTGCCGCTGGCGACCCCCCCCGCTCTCGCCCCCCTCCAATCCCGCATTGTTCCCGGCTCGGCGGGAGGAGGAGGAGCAGGGCCAAGGGCCAGCGGGAAGGCAGGCGGGAAGGCGGGCGCCGGGACGTGCTGGAGCCGCCTGTCATGTTGGTGGAGCTGCTCTTCCAGGCTGCCTGTGTGTCCCTGTTCCTCTCCAGCGGCCAGGGCAGGGTGTATCCCGCGAGGAAGAAGCCGGCCAGCTTTGCCGTGGAGAGGTAGCTGGGCCCCCCCCTTTTCCTTCTCCTTCTTCCAGCTACACCTGGGATGGGCAGCCTGCCGAGCGCCGGCTATCCCTGCCTCCAGCTGCAGGAGGGCTTGGCCGGAGAGGTCCCAGCCGGAGGGTCCTCTTCCCGGGTCCAAGGGAGCATGACACTTTTCCTCGCATCCCTGTGCTTCTCCCCTCATCCCTGTCCTTTTCCCCACATCCCTGTCTTGCTCCCCGTATCCCTGTCCAGCCGCGGGACACTTCTCCCATCAGCACGTGCTGGGATGTTCGGGATGGCTGGGAAGTGGCTGTCCCCTCTCTGTCCCGCCTTATCCTACCTTCCTCTGATCCATGCCATGCTCTGCTTCCCGGTACATGGGCACATCCTGACTGCTCCAGTGGTCCTCCTGTCCTCACATTCCTGGGACCTTTGCTCCATGCAGGGGGCTCAGGACAGGGTGGCCTCAGGCTCTGGTGTCCCACAGGCGCCGTGTGGGGCCTCACGTCTGCTTCCCAGGCTCCGGCAGCGGATGTTGTCCCGGCTGGATGCTGTCCCCAGGCAGTGGGAAGTGCACCCTGCGTGAGTACGGGGGTCTGAGGGGCTCGTGGGGCTCCTGTTCCCATTCCCAGAGCTCCTGTTCCCATTCCCACAGCGCTCTGCTCCTTCGGCTGCGGTGGTGGTTCCTGCATTGCTCCCAACCTCTGCATGTGCCCAGATGGAGAGCAGGGAATCACCTGCCCAGGTACTGAGAGAAGCGGCTATGCCAGATGCCCCTCCCTCTCCATGCCGTGAATCCCAAGAGATGGAAGTGGCCACGAACTCGTGGGCACCATGCCCAACCCTCTTCCCTCTCCATGCCACAAATCCCAGCAGATGGAGGTGACCATGGCTCCTTGTCACCTCTCCCCGGCACTGTCCCCATGCGTGGGGGATCCATGGAGAGGAAGCAGGTGGTCCTGGGGTGGCATGGGTACCCCCTGGATACCATGTCCGTGTTCCAGAACCACCGGGAACTTGCGGAGAGTACGGCTGTGACCTGTCCTGTAACCACGGCGGCTGCCAGGAGGTCGCCCGCGTGTGTCCCGTTGGCTTCTCCATGGCCGAGACGGCCAACGGCGTCCGCTGCACCGGTGAGTGGGAGTGGTACATCCCATTGGGAGTGGGCATCCCAGTGGTGCCCACACCCCAAATCTGACCGTTTTCTGTGTGCCCCTAGACATCGATGAGTGCCAGAGCGCGGCCTGCGAGGGGACGTGCGTGAACACGGAGGGCGGCTTCGCCTGCGAGTGCGGAGCTGGCCGGGAGCTCTCTGCTGACCGCCGCAGCTGCCGGGGTGCGTGGGGTCCCAGGGGGGAGGCTGGGGCTCCCGAGGGATCCTGACCCTCATCCCAACCCCCAGACACAGACGAATGCCAGGCCACGCCGTGCCAGCACCGCTGCGAGAACAGCGTGGGCAGCTACCGCTGCTCCTGCCGGCCCGGATACCACCTCCACGGGAATCGGCATTCCTGCGTGGGTAAGCACTGGGATGGGGCTCTTCCCATCAGTCCCAAGGGATGGAGGTGGCCCTGAGACCCTGAGCACTGTGCCACACCCCCTTCCCTCTCCATGCCATGAATCCCAAGGGATGGAGGTGGTCACTGAGCCTGTGGGCCCTGTGCCAGACCCCCTTCCCTCATCATGCCACAAATCCCAACGGAAGGAGGTGTCCATCAGCCCATGACCACAGTGCTGCCACCTCATCCTCATCCCTGTGTGGGGCATGCCAAGGGCCCATCCTGGTACTCTGGGCTCTTTCCTGGACCACATCCCAGGGTGCAGCACCTCCTGCCACATTCCCTTATCCTGCAGATGTGGACGAGTGCCGGCGGCCTGGCACGCGCCGCTCCTGCCAGCACAGCTGCCACAACATTCCTGGCAGCTTCCGCTGCTCCTGCCGCCCTGGATACCGGCTCAGCGCCGACAGGGTGTCCTGTGAAGGTATCCGTGTCCTTCTCCTGGCTGGAGGAGCAGAGTGGGATGCTCCCATCTCCCTGCCTGCCCCAAGTGATGTCTCTGCCTTCCTGATTTCCTTCCTAGGGTACCCCAAATCTATCCTGGCCCCGTCGCCCATCCTGCAATCCCTGCAGCATCCACCCACCCTCGTCCTGCTCCCTCCTGGCTCCCACCTGCTCCCGAGGGGCTCCCCCTCTCCCCACCTCCCTGTGGCAGCTCCTGGTACCCAATTCCCCCCCTCCTCCCCATCCCTGTCCCCTGAGCCATCCCCACGTGCCATGGGAGCCCCCAGCACCTCCATCCCACCATCCCATCATTGTTGGCACCGGGGGATCTCTCGGGAGCCCGGCAGTCGCTGGACGGAGCCAGGCTGCCGGAGCTGCACCTGCCAGGTGAGCATCCCCTCCTCTCACTCCTTCCCATGGCACCATCCCCACCTGGGATGAGCCACCACGTGTCCTGGCAGGGGGGACGAGTCCTCTGTGACACTGTGAGCTGCTCCGTTCCCTGCTCCCACCCGCTTCCCGCTCCGGCTGGGGGTTGCTGCCCCACTTGCACGGGTGAGTCCTGACCCCCTGATCCCCCCAGTTCCCAGAACAGCCCCCCTTGAATTCCCAGGGGGCCGCCCCTGACCCCCATGGCTTGCAGGGTGCCTGCACGAGGGGGTGGCCAGGGCCGAGGGCGATGTTTTCTCTCCATCCGATGGGAATTGCACTGTCTGCGTCTGCTTGGTGAGCTGCATTGGGATGGGAGAAGCCCCCCTCATCCCTGGGAACCTCCCAGCCCTGGAGACCCTTATCCCTGGGGACCCTCATCCTGCATCCTGGCTCAACCATGGATTGGGATGCTCTGGAGCTGATAACACCCTCCCATCATCTCTCCATGGGGAATCAGGGTCCTCTTTCCCAGCCCCACGTTCCCTTCCACAGGCCGGGAATGTCTCCTGCCTCTCCCCGGAATGCCCCCCAGGATCCTGCCCCAGCCCCTCTCTGGCTGACTGCTGCTCCTGCAATCCAGGTGACCCCAGGACCCCTAGTCTGGAGGTGTGAGGACCCTGGGCTGGGCTGGCAGTTAGGGAAGAGCCGTGCTTGGCTCTCCAGCGCCGCTCCTTCCCCTTTTCCCAGAAAAGTGCAATTTCCGGGGACGCACGTATGCGCACGGAGCCCGGTTCAGCCTGGATGGGGACGATTGCACCACCTGTGTCTGCCAGGTGGGTCCTAGATGTCCCCAGGGATGAAGATCCCCAAAGCTGGGAGGTCCCCAGGGATGAGGATCCCCAAGGATACTCCAGTGCTTCCTGCACCTGCTGGGGGCATCCCAGCTTTGCCCGGGCTGATGGCAGGGACAGCAGGTGACCCATTCCCGTGTTCCCAGGGAGGAGAGGTGGAATGTTCCTTCACTCCCTGCCCCATGCTGGATTGTCCCCAGCACCAGCGGCACCTGGGTCCCGGGCAGTGCTGCTCCACCTGCCGGGACCCTCCAGCCCCTGCCGGTGAGTCGGGATGAGGGACACAGCTGGGAATGGGCAGGGAGGTACAGGGAGAAGGGTGAGGGGGAAAAGCTGCAGGAAACGGGAATGGCATGGCATGGGAAGAACAGCTGGGATAGAGGATGTGGGGGACACTTGGGGACGGGGAGAGTGGGATGTTGGGACATTTAGGGATGGGATGTGGGGAAGGGACAGGGAGACAGATGAGGGGGAAAAGCTGCAGGAAACGGGAATGGCATGGCATGGGAAGAACAGCTGGGATAGAGGATGTGGGGGACACTTGGGGACGGGGAGAGTGGGATGTTGGGACATTGGGGGATGGGATGTGGGGAAGGGCAGGGTGGGTCGAGGGGGGACAGCTGGAGACAGGGAGGGTGGGATGCGGGGTATACAAGTTAGGTGGGATGTGGGGATACTTGCTGATAGGAAGGGTGGGAGATGGGGAATACCTAGGAATAGGAAGGGTAGAATACAGGGAACCCCTGGGGACAGGAAGGGTAGGTTTTACAGGACAGCTGGGAACAGGGATCCTACCCAGGTTGCTTCCTGGATGACAACGGCGTGGAGTTTCCTGTTGGACAGATCTGGTCTCCGGGCGATCCCTGTGAGTTATGCATCTGCCAGGTGAATGAGAACCTGCTCTGCTTCATTCCCTCTTCCCTATCCCTGCCCCAGCGCACGGCTCCTGCCCGATCCCCGCTCTCAGGATGCCCGTAGCCTGGCAGGCCCCAAATCCCCCAGATCCGGCGGGTCTGGGAATCCCGAGGTGTCTGTCAGGGTGTTCCCGCCTGCAGGCAGATGGCTCCGTGAGCTGCCAGCGCACGGATTGTGTGGAGACGTGTCCTTATCCTATCCGCATTCCCGGGCAGTGCTGCCCCGACTGCTCCGCAGGTGAGGGCGCGCCCGGAATTCCGGGATTCTGAGCCGCCCGGAGACCGCCTGAGCCCGTCTCCCCGCAGGCTGCACCTACATGGGGAGGATCTTTTCCAACAACGAGACCTTCCCGTCGGCGCTGGATCCCTGCCTGAGCTGCATCTGCCTGGTGAGGGCTGGGCCGGGCATTCCCAGAGGATTTGCGGCTCCCGCCCCGTGGGCTGAAGCCCGGTTTTTGGCTCCGTTGCAGGGAAAAGCTCCGGGGTCGCTCCGGGGTTCCTAACGCCCGGCCCTCGGGGGTCTCTCCCGTCTCTCGCAGCTGGGCTCGGTGGCCTGCTCGCCTCTGGAATGTGCCATCGTGTGCTCCTACCCCTTCCACCCCGAGGGTCGGTGCTGCCCCGTCTGTGAGGGTATGAGCTCGGGTGGATCCCCAAAATCCCCCTGAACCCTCCAAAATCTACCCAAGCCCCCCAAAACCCCCTCTGGACCTTGGTCCCTGCAGACTGCAACTACCAGGGCAGGAAGGTGGAGAACGGCCAGAGCTTCATTCCCGAGGGACAGCCCTGTAGCCGCTGCACTTGCCAGGTGAGACCTCCTGCCCATTCCCATGGGATGCCCGTGTCCATGGAGTGCCAGTGCCAGTGCCATTGGATCCCAGCAAGGGCTGGCAGGGCTGGCTGATCCCTGTTTTTCCAGCTTGGAGAGGTGAGCTGTGAGGAGAGGCCGTGTCCGCGCTCCTGCTCTGAGCCCCCCACACTCCCTGTGGGCTGCTGCCCATCCTGCCCAGGTAATGGGATCCCCAAATCCATCCCCGGGCACTTGGATGTGCCCCCTCTGGACTGAGGATCCTGGGAAAGAGGTGGGTGCTGACCAAAATCCTCCCTCTGTCAGCTACAGACATCCGGCTCCTGTTGCAGGGCAGTGACCTGTCCCCATCCCAGTCCTCATCCTCATCCCAGTCCCCATCCTCACCCCCATTCTCATCCCAGTCCCCAGTCCCTGAAGATTCACCCCCTGGCACCTCTCAACACCTCCGCTACCGCCTGGCCCAGCTCCTGCTTCCCACCACACTCCCTCTTGGCCCCTCTCCAGGGATTTGGGGTGCTGGGAAGCCCCCTCCAACCACTCCGAGTCCCTCTGGACATTCCTTGGCACCCACTGTGCTCCCCAACCCCCACTTTGAGGCCACAGCCCCCCCCAATCCCATGGGCAGCCCTGAGGTTCAGGGATCCCCCAGGAATGAGGATCCGTCTGCGGTGCCATCAGACAGCCCCAGGTTCCAAGTGCCAGGTGTGCCTGGAACACCGTGAGGAGGAGAAGGAGGATGAAAGAAAGGAGGAAAAGAGGGTCTGCAGGACCAGCAGGCCTGGCCCTGGGGAGGGGGCAGTTGTCCCCCTGCCACCAATAAAGTCACTCTGGTATTTATTTTCTGTCCCCTCATCCCTGCACCCACCAGCACGTGGAGCCCTGGGGCTTGCCCTCTGGGAATTTTGGGATGAGTTGCTTTCCACGATGATGAGGGCAGTGCTGGAGGTGTTCAGCACCCTCACCCTGAGTTGAGTTTGGGGACAGGAGGGACAAGTCCTGCCCCAGGTCCCCAAGGCTGGGAGCTCCTCAGGGATGAGCAGAGCCATATCCAGGCTCCCATCCTCAGAGCACAGAGACATCCTTGGTGGGTGCAGCTGAAGGTGGCACCCGGGACATACCACACTCCCAGGGACGTGGTGGTCTTTCTCAGAGAGACACAGCACAGGGGGGCTTCTCCACACCTTTATTGTCCTCGGTGGTGGCAGAAGTGCCAGGAAAGGGACAAGCCCTGCCAGCCACCGAGTTGGGAACACCTGGGATTCCCATCCCAGCTCAGGGCAGCCGGGACAGCCCCACCTTGTTGTTGGCCCTGTCGAAGATGACGTAATACTCCCGGATAAAGACATCCCCCAGGATCCAGAGCTCGCCCTCCTCCGTGGGCACATCCATGCCTTGCAATCCCACAGTGCAGTACCCATTACTCTGCTCCAAGGATATGGAATGGGGTGGTCACCAGCTGTTGGATCCCTTCCTCTATCCCCACAAACCCATTCCCAGTGGCATGCTCACCCTTAACACATAGGCTCTGGGCGGCACTGGGAATTCTTTGCCGTTGATGTGGAAGATGAGGTTGGGAAGGTAGTTGATGGCCTCACAGCTGATCTGGGGAAGACACGGCAGGTTAGTGGCCATTCCAGCTGGGATCAAATGTCCTAGGGAGCATCCTGAGGCCTCACCTCGCCACTGGAGCTGGCACCAAGGCGCCTCATGAGGGTCCGGAAGGCCCGGATAGGAACAGCCAACAGAGTGGTTCCTGTATCCACGATGGCCTGGCATCCGAAGGAACAGGCCACCGGAGCCCCGCTGATGGAGACCCTGGGAAGAGGGATGCAGGGTGAGCCTGGACTCCCCAAAACATGGGCTGGAGGGCAGGGAATACTGGGAATACCTTTGCATGCTGATCTGCCAGTAGGTTTCAGCAGAGAGTGGGATCCAGGAGATACCTTCAGTGGTGTAGTAGGGATCAATGCCACCAAAGAGGACAAAGCTCCCACCTTGGCTGTCCCTGGAAAGGGAGATTCATCCAGGATGGTTCTCAGCCCACCAATGCCTCCATTCCCATTGGAAAATGGGGCCAGTGTGAGGGAAAAGGGAGAAATCCTCAGCAGCTTTGGCTGGGATTTACCTGCTCAGGTAGACAGAGAAAAGACGCCTATCCACAAGGTTTTCCATCATCATGTTGTCGAAAACAGGGGTGGCTCCGGAGGAGGCAATGCTTGGGAATGCCAATCCCAGGATGCCATCAAAGGGGGTATAGTAGAAGAAATCCCCTGGCTCCGTCTCAGCCAGCCCAAATATCTGGTTGCGGACGTTGATGCCGGCAACCTGGGAGAAAGGAGACAGGTGTGGATTGGGCAGGATGCCATGGGATGCCATGGGACGAGGGGGCTGGAGCTCCTGGCCGTACGTTGACGGTGTCGTATCCCAAGACTCCGGTCATGCTTCCCGTGCCGTAGGCGATGAACAGGGTGTCATTGGTGCTGAGGAACGTGGAGGATTCCGCGGGATTGAAGCGGTTGTGGTTCCCTGTGGGGGTGGGAAGGACGGGGATGGCCTGGGATTTGTCCCTTGGGAAAGACTGGGCAGAGCCATGCCGGACTCCCAAAGGACACATTCCAGACTCATTCCAGACACCTACTGCAGGCTGGGCTGGAGCAGAAGACCGAGGGAACCCAGAGGTTGGAGGAGCCGGTGTCGAAGACCACGGTGAATTCCTGGGGTGGGGTCCCAATGGAGATGGTGCCAAAGTACTCATCCTGTTGGAATAGGATTGGGAAGGGGTTAATGGGATGGGGAAAGGAGAATGGATAAGGGGCTAATGGGATGAGTTAAAGGGATGGGGAAAGGACTAGTGGGATGGATAACAGGCCAGCGGGATGAGGAAGGAGCCAGTGTCTCCCCGTACTCCCTGATCCCAGTTCCCAATCCCAGCCCCTCACATCCATGTAGTTCTCCAGGGGCTCCACGGCAATGCCCGGGAAATACTTGGCAGCCAGGTTGTAGGGATGCTGCTTCAGGTAACTCTCCAGCAATCCCTGCTCCTGCAGCCTCTGCCGCAGCGACTTCATCTTCTTCAGTGGCACCCTGCGGACAGGGACCGGGATGCATCACCGGGATGGGCCACTGGGATCATCCCACATCCCTGTTTCGGGGATCCTCTGGGGCTCACCTGGTCTGGAAGCCCTGGGCCAGGCCCACCAGGGCGAGGAGCAGGAGCAGCTTCATGGTGGGAGCTCACAGAAAATGTGTCTCCTATCCCGGCCCCGCTCCTTATATCCTGGCTCTGGTGTTTGGCCGGAGGCCCCGATAAGAAAGGCAAACTGCTCCTGGGATGGTTATCAAAACGTCCTTAAGGAAGGAGGGGTGGGAATGTCAAGCCGGGGGATCCCCCCATTCCTGGAGGGATTCAGGCCACGGGTATGTTGGGATGGGCGGGAAGCACTCCCGGTTATTCTGGGAGCTAGTGGGAATGCAGCGTTGTTTGTCTCCTGAACCCTCTAATTTCTTGCTGGAGGGTTTGAGCCAGACGCTTCCAGGAATGGGACAGCCACAGCTTCCCTGGGAATTCCATTCCCAGGAATGCCTCCCCACCCTCGCAAGGAAGAATTTCTTCTCAATATCCCATCTAAACCTGTCCTGTGCTAGTAGGAAGCCGTTCCCCCTTGTCCTGTCACTCCAGGTCCTTTTCCAAAGTCCCTCTCCAGCTCTCCTGGAGCTCCTTAAAGCAATGGAAGAGGCTCTAAAGTCTCTCCAGATCCTTCTCCTTCTCCTCTTGCCAAGGCTCCATGAAAAATTTTCAGGCTGCCAGGTCCAAATTTTGCATTCTGAGAATCAGCCAAGGCTTTCTCCTTTTCAGTCCTCTACAACACATCCCATCCTCCTTTTTTTTTCCCTCAGGGATAATCTGGTGCTCCATCCCTTTTCTCCCAACATTCCCCATCCAGGTTCTTCTTCATTTCATCCCCCAGTGTAACCTAGCATCATATCCTCAGATTCTTCTATCATTCCAAGCTGGGATGGGGCTGGTTCCAAGGGAGGAATGCCAGCTCCAGCCTTAGGGAGCCTTTGATCTCCTCCAGGACAAGGTGACCGTTCCAGGAGCCATGGATCCAGCACGTGGTGCCGTGACCGAGGCCAAGTTGCCCAATCCCGCTCCTGTGACCTTCGTCCAGAGGCATCCAGAGCTTGGCTTTCCCCCAGCTTGTCCCAGTTTCCCCCCGCTTTGGGGACTTTGGATGTGGGAATGGAGTGACAAGACAAGGGGAATGGCTCCAAACTAGAAAACAGGATATGGGGATGAAACTCTGACCTGTGAGGCTGGTGAGGCCCTGGAATGGATTTCCCAGAGAAGCTGTGCCTGCCTCATCCCTGGAAGTGTCCAAAGCCAGGTTGGAGAAACCAACCTGGAACGTGTCCCTGTAGATTTTGGAGTTACCAAGTTTTCCTCCTTTTTTGGCCAAAATAGTAGAGAAAACAAAAATATGAAGTTTTCCCAGAGCTATTTATCCACTGAATTCCCAGAACTGCCATCCCCGGGGACCAGGATTCCTGTTTTCTCAATGGAAAAAAAAACCCACATTTGCCCAATTATGGGAAGTTCTAGGACAAGCTCATTGTGCTGCTGGTAAATCCCATCAAAGCAGAACAATGGATCCAACAGGGATGGATTTTTGGATGGATGATATCCACAGAAGGAAGAGGCTGTGGAATTCAGGACTGGCGGGGAAAAAAACAGGAGTTGCTATTTAGCCCTAATTAAATCCAGAATAAAGTCTGTGAGGATGGAAAAATAACCCCTTTTAGGGCATGAAATGGCCTCCTGGGAGAGAAATCCTGGATTTTGCCAACCTTGGTGGGGAAATGGAGGGCAGGAGATGCTGGATCCTGGAATAATCCATCCCGGTGCTGGGAGCTCTCTGGATGGGAGCAGGTGGCCTCCGTGCCACAGCTTTCCTTGGCACCAGAGGGCACCATAGCATGTGGAGATCCCAAAAACCCCCAGCTGGAAAGATGGATCTGGAAGCTTTCGCTCCTGCTTGATGCAGCCGGGGCTAGGTGAGGATTCCCAGGCAAGAAAACCCTCCCAGAATTTAGGCTTTTACCGAGAAAATTCAGATTTTAATGTCATTTTGATGTCGAAATACCCCTTGGGATGAATTTAACTTCCATGGGAACCACCCTCCGATCAAACAGGGATTTTCAGGCTTTTGGGACATCAAAACTTGTTCTGACAAAACTTCCTTAATTTTATCTCTGCAGCCTCCCAAAAAATTCCCCTTATGGAGACAGAGCTTTTCTTGGAAATGGATTAATGAAGTCAGCTTTTCCAGGCCCTGTTCCCAGTTTTTCTTGTCCCTTCCCTAAAGGCTTTTATCACCCGGGTGCTTTATCAGAGCTGTCAGATGAAAGGAGGGAAATCTGACGCTCCTGAGGTGTCAGATTTCCGGGATTGGATTAAAAATATTTAATTAACTTATCAAGGAAGCCCAGGGATGTTGGCTGATCCTTGTGGGAATGGAATTTTGCAGAATGGGACCTCAGGGTTCTCAGGTCACCTTTTCCTACCTGCTGTGGGTGATTTTGGCTGGGATTAAGACACCATCCAAGGGGAAAAAACATGTAGAACCATCTTTTGTGGAAATTAAGGATCTTAATAAGCAGCTAATGGGAACATCCTTCCAAAACCACCTGTTTATCCCAAATTTATTTCTGGGTAACACTTTAAAATGGGTATTTTTCCATTTCCTCCATGCAAATCCAAACACAATTTTCCCCCTCCTCAAACCTTATGTTTTAATACAAAACGTTAATTAAACATTTCCCAGCTTTTCCAGGTCTGTGGAAACTGCTCCAAAAGAAGCCTGGAAAATGTTGGGTCTTTTTTTTTCCCTTTGGCAAGTCAAGTCCCTTTTCTTTCCCATGGCACTGGGGGTTTGAACCGGTTATCAGCCACGCTGGGAACAAATTGTCCTTGATTTATCCGGAATTATTTGGGATCATATGACTCCCATTTGTTACACAACAGCTCTCAGGTGGCAGGGTCAGAGGTGCCTTTCCCACATCCCAGCACTTCTGGAACAGCTGGGTGACCTTGCCCAGACTTCCAAAGTCTCCGGAAGGAGCGGAAATCATGGAGCTCTTCCCTGGCCTCATCCTTGCTTGGGTTTTGGCAGTGTGGACTTACAGGTGGAAAAGGGCAGCATTTCCCAAGCACGCTTTGGAAAAGTTGGATTTGTGGAGTGGGTGATGGGACTGGAGCTTTCTCAGGAATATTCCTGTGTCATGCGAGGAGGAGCTAAGCAGGTATTCCAGAGGAATTTGCTTTGATCCAGCTGGAAGAACCCGATATTTTATGAATTTTTGGGATACTGCCGAGGTCTGTATGTGCTTCCTAAACCACTTCCAACCTGACCTCGGACACTTCCAGGTATGGAGCAGCTGCAGCTTCTCTGGGCATCTTGCTTTGCCACCCTCACAGGGAAGGATATATTCCCGATATCCAACTTACACCCGCCCCGTGTCCATGCGAAACCTTTCCCCCTTTCCCTATCGCTCCACGTCCTTCTCCAAAACCCCTCTCCAGCTCTCCCGGAGCCCTTTGCACCCCGGAAACAGGAAGGATATAATTCCTAGAGCAGCTACAGCTCGGGGAGAGCCGCGCGGGTAGCCAGAGAGCAATTATTGATTAAAAAATGCCATTAAATTGATCCGTGCTCCCGCCCCCCCCAACATGGCGGCGCTGGGAGGAACCACACCCCTCACGCCCGAGGGGGGGTCCTCCCGCCCCTCCTGTGATGGCCCCGCCCACTTCCGGTTTATGCCGGAAGCCGGAAGCGGCGGCGAGCGGAGGGTCAAGGTGGCGTTTTGGTGAGTCCGGGAGAGGGCCGGGAATGGGAATAACGGGAATAACGGCGGAATAACGGGGATCATGGTGCTGCTCCCGCCACGGCGTTCGCTACAGCCCCGCAAGTGGGCAGGCCTTTGCGTCCACTTTCCTGAGCGCTTGCGGATGCTTCCGAGACCCCACCCCAAGCTTTCCCACTCCCGTTCTCCGCTTCTCCCTCTTAAACTCCCTGAAGCTTAGCTAATATCCCCCTAAAAAACCCGAATCAGGTGATTTCTGCCCCACAGCTGTAGCGCGGGATTTAATTCCCAGTTTTTGCATCGGACAGGTTTATCTGGATCGTGGGTTGGGCAACCCTGAGCCTCAGCGTTGCATTCCTGGCGTGATATCCTTGGGATGTTCCACCTGGATGAGAGGTAGAAGAGCTCGGAGTGGATAGGACAGCGCAGGTGTGTTGTGTTTCCTTGTTTTTTAGGACATTCCCACATTATCCCATCCCACCTCTTGGAATTTACAGCAGACACGGGATACTGGCTAAACATAGCAGACAGCTGGGAATGCTTGGGATAAATCATGGATATGGTGCAGGAAGTCCATCATTTCCCTGATCTTCTTGCTATTTCACTGAATTCCGTGGCGGGGAGGTGGAATTAGGTGATCCCTGAGGTCCTTCCCAAGCCTGTGGGTGTGGTGGGATATGGTCAGATCCCGGTTTCCTTGGTGGGATGGGATGGAGACTGGAATGAGGTGAATTCTGGAATGGGATGGAGACATCCAGCTGGAATTTGAAGGTCGGGGCTGTGGGTGGACTTTTTCTTGACAAAACCAGCCTGGGACACACAGAATTCCATCCAAATAGGCTTAGGAAAGGGGGGGAAGTCTTCTCCCAAGCAGGAGTTCCTGCAAATGTTTCTGCCTCTCAGTTAATGGAACCCAGGGCAGCTGCTCCAAGGGCTTTAACAACCCTGGATTTCAGTTGGATCTGGGAATTGATTTGCCCCTTTTTCCACATGCCAGGAATCTGGGGGGATGGACACTCTGAGGAACCAGACAGTGGAGGAGCTCCGGGAGCTGCAGGAGGATTCCCAGGAGATCGAGCGCTTGGCTTTGGAATCCCAGGAGGTTTGTGCCAGGAGGTGGCTCCGGGGTGTCCCTGTCCCCTTGCCGTGCTCACCATCCTGAATTCCATAGGTTCAGGAGCTCCAGCTGGAACGGGAGATGGCCCTGGCTGCCAACCGGAGCTTGGCCGAGCAGAACCTGAAATTCCAGGCGCCACTGGAGACGGGACGCAGAGACCTCTCCAAGAAATACCAGGAGCTGCAGGAGCTGGCTGGGAGGTGCAGGGAGCAGAAGGAAAAGCTGGGTGAGCACTGGCATCTTCGCCCAGGAAGGATTCTGCTTCCTGGAAAACTGATATCTCTCTTTTTTCCAGCAGCCAGAGAGATTGAGGATGTTATTCCTCTTGGATTTCCCTCCTCCCATTAGCAGTTCCCGAGCCCGTTCCTGTGGGTTCTTTGCTGGTTTTTCCCTGGTTTCTGTTCCGTGATAGTGATTTTCCCTTGGTTTTTTTTTTTTTCCACCCTTTGTTTTTCCCAGAGAAATTCTCGGCAGCGCTGCAGCCTCAGACTTTGCTGGATCTCCTCCAGGTGGAAAGCCAGAAGATTGAAGAGGAATCTGAAGTGAGTTTAGGGCTTAAATCCATTGGGAATACCAGTGATTCATCCTCAAAGACTTGCAATTAAACCCAGTCCCTAAAATTTGGGTTTTCTCCAAAGAATTGGATCTGTCCTTGCTTGTGTGTGGGTGTTGTTCCTTGGGATGTGGCTGGGAGAGACCTAAGTCAGGATTTTAGGGAAGAGGAGCAGAGGGATGCAGGGCTGGAGAAGAGGGATGCAGGAATGAGCCCGAGGCTGTTCCTCTCTTCCAGAAAATGGCTGAGAAATTCCTGGAGGGCGAGATGCCCCTGGAGACGTTCCTGGAGCAGTTTTTTGGGATGAGGAAGTTGTCCCATCTGCGCCGGGTGCGAGTGGAAAAGCTGCAGGAGATCGTGAGGAAGTCGGAGGGATCCCAGGAGTGCACCAGAGACTCTCAGCCTCCTCTTCCTCCTCGTCCTCCTCGTCCTCCTCCCGTTCCCACGGATCCACCCCAACCCTTCCCGTCGGGATCTCCGGCCTTTCCTCTGCCGTACAGCCCGGCTCCGACCCTTCCGCCCGGCCCCACTGCCCATGGAGCACTTCCTCCCGCCCCTTTCCCGGGATCTCCGGTCGCCGTGGGACACGTGGCTTCCTCCCAGCCCAGCTCCCAGCCCGCCTTTCCCTACCCGCTTGCTCCAGCTCCTGGATATCCGGCGGCTTCCGCAGCTGACTCTGCTCCAGGGTATCCCAAATCCACCTCGGGAGGCTTTTCCTGGTCTCCATCCCGGGGCCCACCGCAGCCCTCACCCTATCCTGCTCCCCATCCCTCTCCTCCCCCTGCCAGACCGGGATACTCTCCCTACATCCCGCCTGGGCCAGGGAGACCGCAGTGTCCATACCCAACTCAGCCCCCTCTCCCAAATTTCCCCATCCCAACGCAGACTCCCTATCCTGCGCCTCCCCCACCCTTTGGATACCCCCCACCTCCAAACCCTCAGCGTCCTACCTGGCCTGGATACTAATCCAGGACTTCTGGGGAGCATCCTGTGCTGATTCCTCCTTTTTTTGGGGACTGAGGTAAAGGAGGGATTCCAGAGTGTTGCTACTGGATCCATCAGTGCAAAGGAATTACGTGGGATAAGTCACAGCTCCGGAGGTTGGAGCGAGAGGCAGAGCCAGACCAGCAGAAATCCGGAGAGGAGAAACCTCCAGGGAGACCTTGGAGCACCTTCCAGTGCCTAGAGGTGCTCCAAAAGAACTGGACAAGGACTTGGAGCGATGGGATAATGGGGAATGGCTTCATGTTGTCAAAGGGTGGGTTTCGGTGGGATTTTGGGAAGAAATTCTTCCCTGTGACGGTGGTGAGATGCTGGAATGGATTTCCCAGGGAAGTCATGGCAGCCCCATCCCTGGAAATGTCCGAGGCCAGGTTGGACAGGGCTTGGAGCAGGTGGAAAGAGATTGGAAGTGGCTGATCCCTAAGATCCCTTTTCACCCAAACTATTCCAGGGCTGCCAGTGGGAGTCAATGATTCCCCTCCGGGCCTGGGCAGCCTCCAGTATTCCCGACCTCCGGTGTGGTTTTTCAGGCTCCTCACATCCCCCTTCTCAGGAAACACTTGGAAACGGAGGGAATGACAAACGATGGAAATGGGATTTGCTTTGCTCAGCACTTTATCCTTCAAATCCTGCCTGTATCCCTTTTAAGTTATTTACAAGGAACGATTACTAATGGACTAGGATGAGGGATTGATGGAAGCATTTCCATCCCTGGGATTAATTAGAGTAATAAAACTGGATGAATTAATTGCACTCTGGAGTCATGGCCATGGTTACTTTGGGAAACAACGGAACATCCGGATAAGGATTGATCCCTTTATCCCTTCCTGGCATCCAACTTCCTTTGGATCCCATCACTGACATCTTTCACCCCTCCCAGGACCATCTTCAAGCCTGCTTCAATTCCTGCGTTTCTTGGGTTTATTCCTGGGATAAAAACCAGGGAAAAAGATGTTTCCCTGTCTTGCTTTTCCCTCCTGACTGAGAGTTTGGAATCACATTGGGATAATGGAAGGAAGAAGATGAGGTGTAATTAGTACAAAACCCCAGTTTTATTACAGGTGTTGGTTATTAAATATCTCAGACTCATTCTCAGTATTCCCAGCCTTCCATCCCTGTCCTTTATCCATCATCCCAACTCTTTATCCTGGTTTGGAGAAGCTGGTGATCTCACCCCCCTACCTCTTAAATTCTTATAAATAGCTTAAAAAAACCCCAAAAACCTCCTTTTCTCCCATGAGGAGGCTGGGAAGTGCTCCTGGAAGTGTGCTGGAATGCCGGGATGGCCCCAAAGCTGAGGTGGGAGGTGGGATCAGCTCCTTTGGGAAGCGGGGATTCACACCCTGCGGGCGGAGTGTAGGTCGTAGTCGCTGTCTGAGGAGTTATCTGGAGGGTTGGAGCGCCGGCACGCTGCTTCCAGAGCTGTGGAGAACATGGCTACAGCTCACTGGACGCACATCCATGGAAAAGGAACAGGAAGGAGCCACTTCCAGAACTTACCTGGGTAAGCGGAGAGCTGGGAGCTCTTTTTGGGGGGCTGAGCGTAGTCATTGTCCCCTCCCTGTCCCCGAGGCCTCGGCGCGGTGCTGGAGCGGTGGAAAGACACTGGAGAAGATAGCAGGATTGGGATTTTGGGGTTGGAGCAGCAGCTTGGAGGGAACGTACCCACCCAAGAAGGGGCTGAGTAAAATTAGTCCCTGCTGCAGGCCCGTATCTCCTGGATGAGTTATATCCCAAAAGGAAGCGAGATCCAGGGCCCTTATGCCATGATCCGGGGGGGAACAGCCCGTCTGGAACCCAGATCCATCCCCAGGAACTCCAAATCCCATTCCCAGCTCCCCAGCGAGCTGCTCCTCACCTGTCTGGTTGAGTCCTGTTGGGCCGATCCACTGGCGCTGCTTCTTCTTGGAGACTGAAAGAGAGGGGGAATTGTGTCTCCAAGGATCTTCCCGATCCTTCCTCCAGCTGCTTCCCCCCCGCCAGCCCCATATGTCATCCCAAATAATCCCCCCCAGGATCCTCCACCTGCTCTTTTGTGTCCGCTCGGAGCTTAATCCCTCTTCCCGCTCCCACACTCCATGTGGGACAGGCTTGGGGACAATGGGATGGGTCTGGGGATAATGGCACAGGGGAATCTGTCAGGCTGAGCAGCCAAATCCCCCCCCAAGGAGTTTAGGGAAGCATCCGTGGAGCTGCCATCCCTGAGCCGGCACGTAGGGATGGTGGAGCGGGAGAAGGAAGAAAAGAAGGATGAGGATCCCGAGGTTGTCCCCTACTTCTCTTCATCAGCTTCCGATAGGCAGGAGGACCACAGATCAGGGAAAGGATGAGGAAAAGGAGCAGGGCGAGGCAGATGCTCACGACGGTTCCAGCAGATGTCCCAGTGGGAAGCGGCTTTGAGTCCTGGCCTGGGAAGAGCATGGATGTCACCGGATGTGCCCAGCTGGAGGTTGGTGCCAGGATGTGAATATCCATTACCCCGCCAGGAGCCCGAAACCCACGTGGATTTGGTCCCCCCATCCCTGCCCATTCCATCGGTGTGGAAATTCCAGCTCCCAGCACAGATCACATAGCTTACACACAACTCTGGTCCGGGAGCAGCTCCGGGTATTCCCAAGTTTGGGCTGGCAGAGGTGCAGGGGATCAAGGCCACAGGTGACTCCTGTTGAGGAAGGCTCCTGGATTTCCATGCTGGAAGTGAGATTCCCGCAGCCCAGCTCCCGGCAGATCTGCTGGCCACGTTTGTCCCGCTGCGCTGCTCCAGAGTCACACAGATCCCGCCACTGTCCCGCATGGAATACCTGGATGTCCCCTTCGCATGGAGTGGGGCCGGCTGCCAGCCTCCGCAGGGCCCGTGGCTGGGAATCTGGGAGAGAGGAGCAGATCCATAGGGAGAGGGGTTAGATCCACAGGGAGGGGCCAGACCCGTGGGGAGGGGTGAAATCCACAAGGAGAGGGAACAGATCCATGGGTGGAGGGGGATCAGACCCATGGGAAGACAAGGATCAGATCCATGGAGCGGGGTCAGAGTCACAAGGAGAAGGGAGTCAGGTCCATGGAGACAGGTCAGACCTGTGGGAAGAAGAGCCAGATCCACAGTGAGAGAGAAGTCGGACCCACAGGCAGACAGGGATGATATCCACAGGGATACTGCTGGCACATGCTCCTCTTTCTGCCAGCACCAGCTCCTGGCACTGGGATGCTCTGGGCATCTGCCCTCATGCCACAGGGACTGAGCCAAACCAGAGCCAGGCATGGAGGAGCTTTGTACTCTTCCCATGGGAAGTATAGCATGGAAGCCGGCTCTGCCAGCTGCCACAGCCCATTAAATCCCCAAATCCCACAGGATTCCGGGCAGGGGCAGATGGTAGGACCCACAAGGAGCCCACTCTGAGCTTCATGGCTCGGCTCTCTGAGCCATGGAGCTGGCATCGAGCTGATTTCCAGGGAAATATTCATGGAAAAGGACAGGGAGAGGCCTGTGGCTGGGAGATGCTCATGGCAAGGGAAAGATGCTCTGGCAGTGAGATGCCTGTAGCAGGGAAGAGGGTCGTGGAAAAGAAGGGACATGCCTGTGGCAGGGAAGATATCCAGGGACATGCCCGAGGCAGGGAGATGATCGGAGCATGGAGATGCCCAAGGCATGGAAGTTGCTCAGGGAGCTGCCCACAGCAGGATGCCCACAGCCTGGTGCCTGCCAGTGTTCCCCGCCCCCAGCTGGAATTTGGGATGCTGCCATGGCCGCTCTCCCTCCCCGGCTCATTCTCCCCGGAGCTGCTGTGCTGGCTGGGCACTGCCGGGAACTGAGATTTCCTGTTTTGCCTTCGCACCCCGGAGAGGAAGAGCCGGAGTGGGTGGATGGGGCCCGTGGGGCTGGTTATCTGTTCCAGCCCCAAAATCCCCCCGGGGTATCCCACCGGAGCAGGAAACCATGGATGCTCCAGGACCATTCTCATTCTCACCTGAGCAGGTGATGAAGGCAGGCCTTTTCCCCCGGGGGCTGGTCCTGTTGAAGCAGTCCAGCAGGGAATGGCTCCCACAGGGATCCACCGCCTCCCACCGCACCGGCAGGTGGATCCCTGGATCCGGCTCGCATTGCCTGTTCCCAGCAGTGCCACAGCGCAGCTCCCGGCAGATGAGGGTGGCCAGATGTGGCCAGATGTGCGGCGTGCTCGCCACAGCCCCCCACAGCCCCTGCTTGTGCAGCTCCAGGAAGCCGGAGCAGCTGAAATTCCCGTCCACCAGCCGCAGCCTGGGGGGTCCTGGAGAGGGATTGGTGATGGGAAAGGAAGTGTTATGGATTGGAATGGCATTTTTTCCCATCATTTAGCAGGAGGTCCCCAAATTTGAGGCTACGGATTCCTCGGGATGAGGCGCTTACCCGTGGGCTCTGGGGTGGTGGCCGGGGGTGGTGTTGGGGGCTTGGGAGTGGTTTTCACTGGCTCTGGAATGAGAAGAGAGGGATCACGTGGGCATGGATGATCCTTAGGGATTGAGGTGGCCGGGCTGGGGGTCCAGGCTCACCTCTACAGGCAACAATGACGTGCTCCGTGCAGTTTTCCAGCTCCCAGAAGCATCCCAGTGGGTAATGGCACCTCATAGGCTGTCTCTGTGGCCCTTTCCCACCGGGAATGAGGAACTCCAAGGGCTCAGAGGACAGGGGGCCGCAATCCAGCCGCTGGCAGGTCCAATCCAGGTCGTCCACGTTCACGCTCTCCCAGCAAATTGGCCTCCATTGGTTTTCCCAGTTCACCTCCAGTATCCCAGTGCAGCGGCAGCCGCCTCTGGTGAGTCTCAGGAGGGAATCTGTGGGAAAACATCGGGAAAACACCATCATTAGGGCCTTCCCTTCCCTTCCCTTCCCTTCCCTTCCCTTCCCTTCCCTTCCCAGCAAGTTTTCACACTGGGAACGATGGAAAAGCCATTGGTGGGGGCCTTGGGAAGCAGCTCAAGGAATGGGAGCGTGGAGGGGTCGAGGGAATGTGGGGGCCTGAGCTGGGACCCCGCGACGCCACTTCCGGATGATGCAACTCCAGCATCCACCATGCTCACGGAGCTGGGGAGGCATTCCCAAAAGGCTGCTCCCCAAATTCTCACCTCCAGAGATCCAGATGGCTCCTCCATGGTCAGGGACAGCTGTGAGAAAGAGCGGAAATGGGGTGTCAGTCCCACATCCCACCCCGGGGACCCCGAGTTTGGGACAGCGGCTCCGCTGCTCAGCCCGTTGATGGTCATTTTGGGGAAAAGGGGGATTTTGTGGGGAAACTGGGAATTTTGGAGGAGAAAGGCAATTTGTTGCATCCCCATCCACCTGCTGGGGGATCTTAGGGCTGAGAAAAGACGAGGGCCCTACAAATTACCACTAATCAGCCCTGCTTCTGGGTGGAATGTTCGGGAATGGTGCCATGAAAACTGAGGGAAGGGCAGGAGCTGGCAGGGAATGAGGATGTGGGGGCACCTGGCTGCCCTCAGCACCATTGGCTCAATCCTGGGACCCCGGGGACCCCCAGAGTGAGGCGGGTGAGGGTGTGGGGGTCACCAGAGTGCTTCCCACCCCAAACCCCAAACTGTGCTTTGCTTGAGGTGCCGATCCCGCCTGGAGCGGGAAAACCGGGAGGGTTCTGCCACAGGATTTGAGCGGTGTGCCGAGGCCAGGGTGCCTGATACTCACCCCACATTCCCAGCAGGAGGCACAGGACGGGCAGCCGGGTTGCCATGGGCTCTGCTGGTGGGATGGGGGCACGGGAGGCTCCGGAGGCTCCACCGCCTCCGCTGCCCGGCCCGGAGCAGGCGAGGGAGGGGGCCCGGGCAGGAACCGGCTGTTTTTCCTCCCTCTGTGGTTTTTTGACGTCACCTCTGTGCCCGTTTGAAGACTCTGTTGCCTCTCTGGGTCCTGCCAAGCACGAGAGGAAAGGGGTGACAAACTTGTGGGATTCAGCCCCCGCCGAATCCTGGGGTCTCCACAACTCTGGGAAAGGGAGGTAGTGAATATTTCCAGAGCCGAGGGAGATTTGGGGGTCCCCAAGCCTGGCATACCCTAAAACCCTATGATTACCCCCAGGAATGGCATGAGGGAAGGTTTTATCCAGGCACATCCCAGGTTCCAGGGACACCCTGCACCCCTGCAAGGGCACGTGGGGCACCAGCGGTGCTGGACCCGGGCAGGGCAGAGGCGTTAATTGATTGTGCCCTAATTAAAAGCTCTGAATCCAGGTCAGGCATGCTAATGAGGCAGCTGTTTTCCATTGACTTCGTGGTATTCCTGCTGGAAGGAGAGATGGATGGAGCTTCCCATCCCATCCTGCTCCAGCATCCGTGGATGCTCCAGTTCCCAGCCCTGGAGAAGGATCTCCGCCTCTGGGTGCTCCCTGTAGCCATCCCAGTTATCCTAGGGGTTCTCCTGATCCTGGTGGGAGCAGGCCCTATTGGAATATCCCACATGGGGCTCCTGGAGCTGCCCCCCCACCCACTTTGGCTTTGAAAATTCCCTGGAAAAAGGGTGCAATTCTCAGGCCTGCTCCAACAGGACTCAGTGTAGGGTTTGCAGGCCACAATCCCCCAAAATCAACCTGAAATTTGGGATTCACCTCAAACATCCCAGGACACTGTGCCTCTAGGAAAGATCCTGTTATCCAGGGGTGTGTGACCCCCATGGATAGGGGGTGCCTGGGGTCCAGCCCTTCCCTCAGAGCCGTGACTGCCTCTGGAGGCCGTGAGATCCCAGGGATAGGATTTGGGCTGGGATTGAGCATCTGCCTTGCCTCGAGCACTGCGAGTCAGCTCAGCATCCTAAGTGTGCAGTGGCAGCTTGGGATGATTGGAATCCCTTCCCGGGGGGAGTTTGGGAGTGCTGGGAAGTGCTGACAAGGCTGCCTGCCGTGAGGAGCCTTTTAAAAAGCAGGAGCTGCCTTTGGAGTGAGCAGGAAGGGGCTTGTCAGCTGTTGGCATGCTGCTGGGATCATAATGATGAGGAAAAGGAAGATTTTCCGGGTGGGAGCAGCTCGGAGGAAGGTGGCTGTGTGGGGATGGAGGTGACACCTTGCCTAGGTGGCCATGGGCTGGCTTGTCATGCTCCAAGGGCACTGCTATCCCCAGAGAATGGGTGGCCTCAGGCTCTTGCTATCTCCAGGGAATTGGTGTCCTCCAGAGCTTCGGTATCCCCAGGGAATTGGTGCCCTGCCAGGAATCAGCACCCTCAGGATGCTGCTGCCCCTCTGCACATTGGTATCCCACCCACTCCTGGATTTTGGGACCTTGCCGGGGCATCAGGACCCCCCTGCAATTCATCCATCCCTCCAGGCCTGTCCGTGCCACAATCCCAGCGATCCCAGCACCACCACCTCCCTCCCAGCCCCCTCTGGCACCCGGAGCTGGGGCACCCCCCGTGCCCGCTCCGCTCTCAGCCCTCGCCTCGCCCCGTGCCCTTTGTCGGGGTTTTGCTGCTATTTTGGGATTTCCTCCGTTGTTGCGGCTCCTTTGTGCGGGGCCTCTCGCTCAGCAAACAGGTGGGGGATGTGGGGGGGGGGGGCACATTTTCCACTTGGGGTGCAGCTGAACCCCGACCTCCTCCCCGGGGAGACAGAAATCCGATAGCGGGGCTGGGGCGGGAGCAGCTGGCTTGGGATGGGTGGAGGGGAGCAGAGGAATCCCAATCCTGGGGTGATGGGTGGGCGCTGTGCCCCCTTCCAGCTGGGAACACCCCAAAATCTCGTGGTGCTTGGCTCTAGGAAGCTGCTTGGCTCCATCTTCCTGCTGGGATATGGATGGATTGGGAGATGCTGGAGGTCTTGGGGGCTGTATCTAACCCCCATAGGGCACCATCCAGTGGGTTTGGGGTGGCACCTCAGTAGCTTCCCTTCCAGCACCTCTGGAGCCTTCCTGGACAGGATTTATGGACAGCATGTTCCCGGGATGGAGCCTGTCCCAGAAGGTTGTAGGGAAGCTCTGGGGGGACACGTGGGACTTCCATGTCCACCCTTCCTGCAGTTTAATTTCCACCCCTGGTGCCACGGAGCTGGATCAGGGCCCTGCCACCCCCTTCCCTGCTCCTGTGGGCTGGGAGTGGGATATTTGGAGATCTTTGTGTCACTTAGTGGAGCCAGCCTCACTGTGGAGCTGGTGACACCCCTATGGACAAGAGACACAGTGGGAAAAGCTTTTAATGGCAGCACAGAGGTGATGGCTGGAGAATTCTGGAGGAGACAGACAGAGAATTCCAGGAGATTTGGCCTCTGGAGAGATGGGACAGGCTCAGTAGGCAGAGCCCTGGATGTCGTCGTAGTCGCTGCCCTCGGAAAAGTCGGGATCCTCCACGTGTTCCCCCGAGGGACAGGGTGGATCTGACCAGCCTGCAGAAACAGAGCCCATCAGGAGGATCTGGGAATTCCTGGAACTCCCTGTGTCCCCCACCTCCAGCGCAAGATCCTCACCTGGATGTGAGGAGGGGTCTCCAGGGGGCTCCGTCTCCTGCACGTTCTCGTACCACTCCCCCGAGGAGGTGCTGGAGCTGCCATCGGGATCAGGATCGGGATCTGCTGGAGCTGCAGGTACCCAGGGCTGGGAGGGCACCGGGGCGGGCGCTGCGGGGGGAACTGGAGGAACTGGGAGGAACAGAGTGACTGACTGGCACTTCCCATCCCTGCTCCCGCTCTGTGGGGTCTCATTTCCTCATTGAGGATGAACCTGTCCCTGTTCCCATCCTTGGGGTCGCTCTATCCCTGCTCCTATCCCTGCTCCTCTCCTTGGAGTCCCTGAACCTCCATTCCCTCCCCATCCCTGTGGTCTCTGCTTCCCTTTTTCCCATCCCTGCTCCCATCCCTGCTCCCACACTTCCCACCTGTGCCGTAGCCATGGTCTGTGGCTGCTGGGTGCCACTGGGTGTCATGGGCCGGGGGGGGAATGCTGCCATTCCAATAGGGCTCCGTGGATGTGGATGAGCTGGAGGAGCTGCAGAGTAGGGGACCTGGCCTGGCCAGCTCTGTGGGAACAAGGACATTGAATGTGGGAACAAAGATCTTGGAAGAGGGGGTGGCCACCCTTCTATCCATGGGATAGACCCTCTTGTGTCATACCATCCTCAGGGAATGGCTCCATCCTCTCCTGGCTGGGTCTCAGAGGGAGAAGATCCTCCCCGGGACGCTGGCGCAAGGAGTCTGTAGGAAGGGGAAAGGGGTGGGAACATCCTGGGTGACAGGGATCCCGGGACAGGGCATCAGGGATCCCAGAGGATGTGGGATGCTCACTGTAGAATGTGGACAGGGCGATGGGAGGCTTGCTGCTGAACTCATAATATTCCGAGTCGGAATCAGAATCCTTGGAAATGGCTGTGACCACACGGTCTGGGGGGTGACAAGGCAATGTGGCATCTGTCACCAGCCAGCACCTCTGGCCCCACAGCCCCTGGGGGGACGTGCCAGACCCACCTGATCCTTTGGGAAGGCTGCTGGGAGTCTCCCTGTAGTCGTTGGGGATCCTGGAGGGTGTGTTGGGTCTCTGGGAGCTGTGGGTCACCAGGACTGGCATGGGTATTCCCGAGGAGGACATGGCTGGGGGACAAGGGGATGCACTCACTCCATGGCTGAGCTGAACCCGAAAAGTGGGGATTGTGTCCCGATTCTGTGCCCTGACCCAGAATTCCTTACTGTTCCTCTTCCTCAGCCTCAGCAGGGCGGCAGAAAAGGCCAGCACGGAGAGCAGGAGCAGCGCCGCCAGCACCAGGCACAGGACAAAGAGGAGACTGTCCACTGGGGTTGTCCCCAAGGCTGGGGTCCCCTCTTCGGCTGGGACAGAGAACAGACACAGCTCATCCCACATAAATCTTTCCTCCTGGAATTTTACCCTGATCCCAGGGAATGGCCAAGCACTCGGACACTCACCCTGCAGGACAGTGACATTCCTGGGCATCATCTCAGTCGTGGGTGTGGACGTTGGCGTCTCCAGACCCTGGGAGCCTGGAAAGGGCGGGAACAGAAATCGGATGCTCAGAAGAGAGCAGGACCCAGGCCGTGCCCCAAATCCCATCGGGAAGGATCCGGTACCGTTGCAGATGACCCCAGCGGCCCCGGATTGGTAACAGGGAGCAGATTTATTGAAGAACCATTGGCACTGCGCCAGCGAGGGCTGCAGGCTCCCGCACATGTACGTCATCTTCCCGGGAAGCGTGTGTCTGAAGAAAGGCCGCCGCAGCGCATCCCCGCATCCCAGCGTCCGGCACAGCACCGT
Source organism: Irena cyanogastra (assembly GCA_013397155.1). NCBI lineage: Eukaryota > Metazoa > Chordata > Aves > Passeriformes > Irenidae > Irena > Irena cyanogastra. Next base: position 90,972 of record VWZV01000393.1, on the reverse strand, counting down.
GGCCTCCGTGTCGTACCAGGTGCTGTTACACACCGTGCTCCAGGTGCCACGAAAGAACACCTCCACCCTGCCGGCACACCCGTCCTGGCCTCCGGAGAGCCGCCACTCCTGGTGCTCTGCGGGAGGAGCACGGAGGTGAGGATGCGCCGTCCACGGCCCCGGCTCCGGAATGTTCCAAACCCACCTGAGCAAACCGCGCCGGCGTCCTCCTTGTGGCTGCAGTCGTGCTCCAGCGCGGCCGGACATTCCCAGAGGTGCCGCTCGTGTCCCTGGCACCCCACCTCGTCCCGGAGGATGGGGCCGTGCCCGCGGCCGAAGGCGGCGTTGCCGAGGGCTCTCACGGCGTGGCCGCACTGCAGTTGGCGGCACACGACGTCGGCGTCGGGAATGTCCCATCCGTCGTCACACACCGTCCCCCACGTCCCCTCCTCCTCCAGCTCCACCCGGCCCTCGCAGCGGCTTCGGCCGCCCACCAGCCGGAGCGCTCCGGGACCTGGGAGATGCAGCGGGATGGGTGACCTGGCATTGTCCCAGAATCCCAAAAAAAGGGTGTAAGGGTGTCCCTCACTGTCCCACACTCACCCGGTGTCACAGAGGTGTTCCTAGTCAGAGTATTGGGAGGTCCCGTCGTTCCTGTGGGGACTGTGGGGAGAAAGGGCAGAGGGATGAGGGACTGAGCCCCTCAGGATTCCCAGTTTGGAGGGGTGCATCCCAAACCCACCAAAATGTGGTCAAGAGGATTCTCCCAGCTGTGAGTGGCACAGTGGGAATCCCCCCGGGCTCTGGCAAAGTGGTCACGGATCTGTTGCATCCCAAAAATCAATCCCTGTGTGCCCCAGGATGTTTCTCAGGGCTAAATCCTGGTGTGGGATCTGCTGGGAGAATTGGCCTTAAATATGGGAATACTGGGACACAACTCAGCGGTGGAAGAGTTGAAATTTGGGATGTCATGCCGCATCCGTGTTGTTCCCACCTTCCGGTTCATCCCTGCAGACACAGAGGGGCTGGACCTGTCTGTGCCCACCTGCCTACACCCATTCCAGAGCCACAGGTGAGTGGATGATCCAGTTATCCCTAAAAATGCCTCATTTGTCTCCTCCAGGGGGAAGGATTCAGCCCCAGAAGTGAGGCATCCAGGGGGCTGCATGGGTGGGAATGGTGGGAAGAGACACCAGAGCTGGTGGGGTGTGGATTGGAGTTAAAATGTTCAAGGAAAAGGCCAGGGATGAGGGCAGAAGGTGGGAATGAGCTGCTCCAGGTGGGGAAGGAGGCGTGAGAAGGGCGGAAATGGGGTGATGGGGCCTTCCTGATCAATTGGAGGCCTCGAAGCTGCTCCTGGCAGACATTTTGGCAGCCAAACAATCCCAAATCCTGCCAGGATGGGGAGGATAGGTGGCATCGTGCCCCAAAACTAGTCAGAGTGTACATGAGAGACCGGATGGGCTTCAGGCCCTGCGTGTCACCCCGTTCCCAAAGGGATTGTAGGTGGGATGGCTCCGAGAGCGCCTTTAGGGGCTTAGGGTCCTCTTTTGGGGGTTCCCAGGGTGCTTTTGGGGGGATCTAAGGGGGCCTTAACCCTCAGGAGAATCCCCAAGCCTTAGGATACCCTTTCAGGGGATCCCTTTCTCTCCATCTCCGTGTGTTGAGGGACAGCATCCTCCACCACTGACACCCCTCTTGGGCACCCCCCAGGACCCCCAGTGCTCCCCATCCCAGGGAGGTGGCAGGTCCCCAACCCCCAGATCTGTGGCTCCACCACCCCAAGTCCCAAGAGAGTGACGGCAAGGGCCAGGATGGGGACAGTGACGTACCTCGTGCAGGTGCCACGGCAGAAAGAGCCACCAAGAGCAGGCAGAGCCCCCCCATCCTGTCAGCAGGGCAGCCCCATGGAATTCAGGGAGCTGGGATTCGGGGGGTCCCTCTCTCAGCAGCCTGGGGACATGGCTTGGCCATGTCCCCGCGCTCCGGCAGCTCCGGGAGTGTGGCGGAGGGCAGGAAGCCGACTCAGTGCTGCGGGGTGGAGGAGGGTGATGGGGTGGCTCCATCCTGCCCTGGCGGGGAGGAAACAGGGTTTTGGGGACCCCAGGGACCCTCCGGGGCACGGGAGCCTCGTGGATCTGGTGGTCCCACACAGGGGGACACAGATCTGGTGGAGCCATCATGATCTGCAGCTCGTTTGTGCCTCCAGGTCGTGGATTTGGGGTGGTGGCGTGGGGGGACTTGGGGCCTCCCGAGATGTGGGACATCCATGGGGTGATGGAGAGCCAGGAATTCCCCTCTTCTCCCTGTTTTTTGGAGTCAATGTTATCTGCAGGTCCACATCCTCAGCCTCTTCCAGCACATGCAGGACCCTCCAGGAATATTAGGTGGGGGATAAGGCTGGAATTTCCATGGGTGGGAGGCGGGGCAGCCCAGGGGATATTGGTCCCCACCGTGGGTGAGGGCTGGGATCCAGCTGAACACTCAGGATGCTGGGAAGGGGGGACAGGACTCCAGTCACCCCATCTCAGCAGGGCTGTGGGAAGTTTGGGGAAGCTGGGAGCAGGGTGATGGGGTGGGGGATCTCCTGCTGTTAGTCAGGGTGTCTTGGGATTGCTGGGACTTCCTGAGGAGAGTGGGAATCCCCGTGACCACTAATATAGGGAGGTGCTGAGGGGACATTTGGGAATGTTGGGGACCAGCCACGGGGAGGACATGCAGTACCAGGCTGGTGTTGGGGTTGGAAAGGTGGAGGAGGAGGATGGCAGGAGAGGGAGGAAGGAGATCCCTTATCCCAAGGTGACCCCAGCTGGGCCACAGCCAAGCCCAGCCCTGGGTCCGATCCCGTGACCAGCTCCCATGTGGAGCCAAGGTCAAGGGCATGTGCCCATTCCCAGGAGCCTGGCAGTGCCATGGGGGCAGGGTGGGACCTGGTGTCGGGATCAGAGGAGATGGCACGGAGGAGAATCCAAATTTTTTATTTTTTTTTAAATACTTTATTTTTGTAACAACGTCAGAATTAAAAATTTTCCATAAATACCAGCCCCTGGCAGCCCCTTCCCGGGCGTTCCCGATAAAAAATGTGTACAAAACGGATGCGTGGCCGGGGTGAAGGTGGGGGGGATCCAGGATCCTCCCCGAGATCAGACCACAGGANGCTGTGGCCAAGGCATCACCACCATCATCATCATCACTATGAACACCATGTCGCAATGAGACCCAAAGCAGTAAGAGCATCCCAAATTCCTCCCCGGTGCCGCCAGGATCCAGCCCCCATAAGGATAAGGCTGGGAGACCGCCCCCTCACCCTCTGTGGGCACCCTCGGGGTGGTCCCAGGAGGCCACCAGTGGTCCCCGGCACATCCCGCTGGGAAGGGGGGTCGGTGTCCCCCCAGCACGGCACGGGGAGGAGGTCAGGCCCTTACTGGTTTGCCCGGGAATTTGGGGGTCCGGGAGTCGCCCCTCGGGGTCAGGAGCTGCCGCGGATCCTCTCCATGTAGCTCCGGAGCTCCTCGGGATCCCGCAGCCCCATGTCCTCGCACACCCAGCGGATGTCATCCTCGCTGGCCACCAGGATCGACTGGACGTGTGGGGTGGCCGGGGGGGGCTCCTCGGGGACACGGGGGGGGCCAAAGGTGACAAACTCCACCCGCTTCCTGCGGCCGCCCCCTGGAGCCGATCCCTCCTTGCGGGGCGGTGGCGCTCCGGGGGCCGGGGAGCCGGGGGGAGCCCCGTCCTCGCTGGAGCCTGGGGGGCCCCCGCAGCCACAGGGGGGGCCCGGGGATGCCGGGGGTTCCGGCTGCCGGCGATCCGGCTGCGGCCGATCCAGCTGCTGCCGATCCAGCTGCCGGCTCAGCTCTTCCTGGTCAGTGCCCAGCCAGACCCAGTTGTGAGGTTGTGGGGCCGAGGGGGCCCCGCCCGGCTCGGGCAGCTCCTTCTGCTGGTACCGGAGCACGAAGAAGATGCAGTTGACGAGGAAGATGAAGATGGCGAGGCAGAAGACTCCCAGGAGCACGTACATCCCAATTTCCAGGTCAGTCACCCGCTCCGGAGCCTTCACCATCTCCTCGTCCTCTTCCTCCTCCTCTTCCATGCCAGCACGGTTGTGTCCGTAGCCTTCCTCCTCATCCTCCTCCGAGGATGACCCCTGGAGCTTGGTGGCCGGTGGCCCCACACCCGCGGGGTCCCTCTGTCCCACGGTCACCGCTTCCCCGGACATGGCGCCCTCGGCCCGCGGGAAGGGCCGGGGGCTCCCGGGAGAGGGGACCCCCACCTCGAGCCAGGCGGTGCCGGTGGCCAGGGCGGCCGCGCGGTGCCGGCCACGCCGGCACGCATCCGGGGGATGCAGGCTGAGCTGCAGCAGGGCCCCCCGGCCCGGCCCTTCGGCCACCACCCATGGGTGGGCAGCGGGGACCCCAGGGGAGCCCCTGACGGTGGCGACAGTACGGTCGAGGGACGTCACGGTCAAGGCCACGTCGTGCCACCCATAGAGCTCCAGCGGGGCCAGCGTGTGGTCGGAGAAGGACAACCAGATGGACAGTGTGGCTTCCTGGTGGGATGACAAGTGGGATGGCAGAGGTTTGGGGGACACTGGGGAGACTGGGGTGACATCCCACCTGTCTCACCTGCTTGAGGGCCCGTAGCGTGGGTGTCCCCAGGGCGGTGGCAGTGACCACGCCAGGATGTTCCGGCTGTGTCCGCAGGGATAAGGAGAGCCCAGCCACCACCTGGGCGTGGAGCTCTGTCACCATCACCTTCTCCTCAGAAACGACCAGCGTCTGCTCCCCCAGGATGGAGTTGGAGAGCGGGGAGCGCACCTGGAAGGAGCTTGTAAGTCCCCCAACATTCCTCACGGCCACTGTTTCCTCTTCCTATCCTGTGCCAGCCCCTCAGCTCCCTCCCTCCCTGTATCCTGCCCAGCTCCCACTAGGATCATTTCCAGCCCCCCAGCTCCATCCCTGAAACCTTCCCACACACCTAAATCTCCCCAGGATCCCCCAAATTCCCCACAAACAACCCCTGTTTACCTCCACGGAGGTGACTCCAGGCTCCCGGCCCACCACCACAGCCCCCGCTTCCAGTGAGGCCACACGGGGGTCCTGGACACGAGTCCGGGCAGCCACCAGGTGGGTGACATCCAGAAGCCACTCAGGGCCGGGCAGGTAGGACAGGTGACGGCCACCATCCAGGGGGTGGGCCACAAAGTGTGCAAGGACACGGAGCCCCGTGCGCTGGAACTGGGGCCGGCAGCCCCGCGCCCGCCGCTCCGGCTCCTCTGCGGGGTCCTCGGACTCCACCACAGCACTGGGGACAGGGACAGGGTGACAAGAGTCCCAGGATGGGGTGACAAGGGGTTCCCCAAGGGCAGGGGAACAGGGATTGTAGGATAGGGTGACAGGGATTCCACAACAAGGTGATGAGAATCCTGGGACACAGGAGCGTGTTGGGGGCTCACTGATGCATCCCCACACGTCTCGGCCCCATTCCCGTCTCCCCCTTTTCCCACCATCCCATTCTGTAGGCCTCACCTGTCAGGGCCCCCAGGCAGTCTCCAGCCACGGAGCTGCTCCAGGATGGGATCTCCCAGCTGGACACGGAGCGGGAGCAGCGGAGCCCAGACGGAGAAGCTCAGCTCCGCCCGCAGCCGGCGCACCCAGAAATCCACACGGGCCCCCCACGCCCCTCGGCTCTCCTTGCCCCCCACGAACACCAGGTCGCAGGAATCCGACACCTGCAAAGGCACGTGGAATTCCATGGGAATCTCCCAGGGCGAGGCGGGATAATAAGAGGATAGCAGGACTCACCTGCAGCACCTGCTTGTCAGCAGATTCACATCCTACAGGATCCGTGAGCTCGGACACTCCACCCCCTGCTTCCACAGCCACCAGTTTCACTGGGATAATGCGGGGGATCCCAGTCAGCGGCGCCGTGTTCAGGATCTCCAGCTCCTGGAAGCACAGCAGGATGAGGGGGCGCTTCCCATGGGATGGAGGGCTGGAATGGGATGGGGACACCCACCTGCACCAGCGGGACGAGTGCGCGGACGTCCCGCTCCGACACCTGGATTTCCCAGACCAGTTTGTCCTTCTGCGCCTCGGGATCCTGGCCGGGATACTCCACCTGCCACGTGAGGGGCCGCGCCGGTGCCAGTCCCCCGGTCCCGTTTTCCACCACCACATCCAGGTGCAGGAATGCGGCCGGTTCGGACACCCTGCAGCGCCGCACTGGGATCAGGGGGGAACAAGCCGCAAATCCCACCGGGACAGGAGTATTGCAATATTCCCTACCTGGAGCTGTCGGGGATGGCAGGGATGTCCCCGAGCCGCCGGCACGTCACCACGGCTGTGGAGTGCTTGGGACTGCGGGAGCGCTCCAGGTGCACGCTCCAGGCGCTGGGAATTGTGGGATGGGCGGAGACCACCTGCAGGCCTTTCTTGGCCTTGATCCTGCGGGGACACACAGCGTCACACAGTGTCACGCAATGCCCCAAAATGTCACACAGTGTCACACCATGTCAGATGGTGTCAGACAGTGTCCTACAGTGTCACTCACAATCACACGGTGTCACTCGCTGTTACACAATGTCACTCACAGTCACACAATGTCACACGGTATCAGATCCTGTTGGCTGGTATCAGATGGTGTCACAATCACAATGTCACACAATGTCACTCAGTGCACATGGTATCAAACGTTCACGTACTGCCACAAATTGCCACAAAATGTCACAGACCGTCACACAGAGTCACTAACTGTCACAGTGTGTCACTCACAGTCACACACTGTCACACAGTGTCCCTCACTGTCCCGGTGTCCCCACTGTCCCCGCTCTCACCTCAGGGTCAGGCTGTCGGCGGTGAAGTTGTGGCGCAGGGCGATGGTGGCCGTGAAGCGCTGCCCGGGCCGCAGGGGGACATTGGGGACACGCAGCAGCACCTTCTCGTCCAGCCGCACCTCCTGCCGCCGCTCCGGCTCTCCTGCCCGCAGCTCCAGCGTTCCCAGGAATCTGGGAGCCTCTTGCTCCCGACCCCCGCACTCCCCCACGCTGTAGCGCAGCTCGGCCGGTTCTGGGCGCTCCGGAGGCTCCAAGGGGTCGGAATCCCGCCGGCGGCTCCGGTGGGAATGGAGGGAGCCCAGGGAGAACCAGCGTGGAGGGATCTCCAGCTCCACCACACACACGCCCAGTGGGGCCTGCAGGGGGTCCTGGGATTAGGCTGGGGGGGAGCTGTGGGTCCCCAGGGGCCCCAGGGTGGCACTGACCTGCAGGCGACATGTCCCCCGGGCCACCCGCCCGCGGTGGTGAGCGTGGAGGGTGACACAAGGGAGATCCCGAGCTCTGGAGCCATCCCAATTCCTTGAAGAATCCCAGTTCCCAGGGTGGTCCTGGTCCTTGAGGTGGTCCCAGTTCTTGGGGTGATCGTGGATCCCAGGGTGGTGCCGGTCTTTGGGGTGATCCCAGATTCCATGGTGGTCCTGCTGCTCAGGGTGCTTCTGGTCCCTGGGGTGGTCACGATCCCCAGGGTGATCCCAGTTCCTGGGGTGATCCCAGACCCCAGGGTGGTCCTGCTCCCTGGGATGATCCCCGTCCCTGGGGTGACCCTGACCCCCAGGGTGGTCCCGGACCTCAGGAGGATCCCAGACCCCAGGATGGTCCCAGTCCTTGGGGTGATCCTGGGTCCCGGCATGATCCCGCTTCCCAGGCATCCAGTCAGGCCCGTGCAGATGGAAGAGGACACGGGCCACAGGCTCAGTGGAGGACACAGAGCTCTCCAGGGACACGGCGCGGATGGCCCAAGCTGCTGAGCCGGGGGGGCTCTCCATGGACACCTCCTGTAAGGACACCAGGATGGTGGTGGGGGCCAGGACACCCTGGGGTGGCCCAGGGGGCACAGGAGATCTGGTTACCTGGCGGATGCTGAACGGGGGGTAGGTAGCCTGGACCAGGGGCTGGGATCCAGCACGAAGCAGCAGGAATGTCTCGGAGCGGGTGTGCAGGGAAGAGTTTGGGGCCACGTCCTGATCTACCCTCTGCAGCCGGTAGGACTCGGGCACCCCAAGGATCTCCAGCTCCGCCGGCAGGAACACGGGATCCGGGGGCTCCCCGTCACCCCTCACTGCAAAGACAAGCATGTGTCACATCCCGCAGGGACACAGTGGGAATGGGGTGCACGGGGGTGGCAAGTGAGGGTCTTTGTGCCCACCTTTGTGGCAGCACGCAGGGTGACCCCTTGCCTGGGCCACCGCATTCTGAGGTCAACCCTGCCATGGCTGCCCTATCCTGGGGTTATCCCATCCCTCATCAGGACTGGGTGGGCCACTCGGTTCCCCCAGTCCTGGCTGTTCTCTGTGGGAATGCATTCCCCACTGGGGAGAGGGTTGGAACCGTGTCCTGCAGGGTGGGATCCAGGCTCATGGTGCCCTGATCAAAGGGATCCCTCATCACAGGGAGTAGATCCCACCCAGATGTCCCGGCAGGGCTTCCTCACGGCCGGGAATTGATTCCACCTGGGCGATCAGGTTTGCGGGGAGAAGAGGCCAGGCAGATCCCGGGATCCGGGGGGAAGGAGAGTCCCTCGGGCGGCGGGTTCCCGTGGGGACTGGGAGGAGATTCCCTCCTCGAGATCCCAGCGGATCCCACGTTCCCCAGGCGACCCCCTCGGGATCTCAGGCGATGGAGAGGCACGGATCCCCGCGGAATGGGGGACGCGGATCCCGGGAAACGCGGAGAAGGAGGAGGAGGGGGTGAGGTCGCCTCGGCTCCCGCGATCCCGGCGGAACGGAGGGACCCCGAACGCGGGGAAAGGGGAGAATCGACCCGGGTTGCGAGACCACGCGGGAGCGGATCCCGGCAGGACGGCGGGAGGGGTGCGGAGTGGGGTCGGGGTCGGTGCCCGGTGCCGTTCCCGGCGCCAGCTGCCATTCCCGATGCCATTCCCGGTTCCGTTCCCACTTACCCGGAGTGCAGAGCAGGGCGGCGGCCAGCAGCGCCAGCCGGGGCGCCGGGGCCATGGCCGGGGGGCTCGGTCCGTCCGCCGGTGCCGCCGGTGCCGCCGGTGCCGGTACCGCCGGTGCCTCCCGTCGCTCCACCGGTGCCTCCAGTCCCTCCGCCCCCACGCCCAGACAATGGGGCCGGGGCGGGACCGGCATCGGCGCCGCCTCGTCCCGCCGGGTCCTAAAGCCCGGCCGTGCCCGGTACTCCGGCTTCTGCTCCACAGCCCGAGCTACATCTCATTCCATCCCATCCCATCCCATCCCACTCCCTATTCCCAGCCCTGCTCCCCCTCCTACTCCCCATTCTCATCCTCACCCCATTCCCCATTCCCAACCCTGCTCCCCATTCTCACCCTCATCCCACTCTCCATCCCCATCTCTGCCCCTCATCTTCTTCCTCATCCCCATCCCAATCCCTGCTCCTCCCCCCATCCCATTCCCAGTCTCACCCAGCACCGGACACCCCAGGCCAGACGGAGACCCCCGGAGCAGCGTAGGAGGGTGGGAACTCTTCCCCCAGCTGCCATCCATCTTTCCTGTTCCACCAGGGATACTGGGGACATGGGAAGGGCAACGACATCCATGGCCTGAGGCACGATGGACTGAGCGGGAACCACAGCAGGAGCAGCTGGAGGGCAGTGGGATCCAGGCATGGATAAACCACTCTCCTCCTCCTCCTCTTCCCCCTTCTCCTTTCCCACCCCGAATTGACTGGGGGGCCTGATCCCCTTCCCATGGGAAAGCAGTGGAGCCAGGCCGAATAAATCCGTCTTTATTCCAAACCACATTATCAAAACCGTTTAAAAAGCAGCTTAAAACCCAAAACCTGACAGTGGGGGGACCCCAAAACAAGCAGAGCCCCCGGGATGGGGAATGGGATCCCCTCTGCACCCCAAGCTGGCTGGGCTGGGACAACAGCCCCGGCAAGCAAGGAATGTGGGAGCTCTTCTCCCACGTTTGGGGCTTGTGGGGGCTTGTGGGGTCAAGGCACTTGTGGCACGTGTGGCAAGGCACGGCCCCCGATTTTGGGGTGCTCCCAGAGGGACGGGGGGCTCCCAGGATCCCTGAGAGAACCGGGAAGCAGAGGAGGGGGTGCTGGGGGTTCAGCGGAGCAGGGGGACGCATGCTTGGGATGCTCGGGATAATGGAGCCAAGCTTTGGAGAAGCTTTAGGGGGGCTCAATCCTCCCGGTTCCGGGGCCCCCCAAACTTCTGGCGCCGCCGCAGCTCCTCCACCTTCCACTCCAAGCTCTTGACGGCCGCATCCAGCCGGGCGCTGGGATCCGGGGATGCCACCAGGCTGCCCAGGAAGGTGTAGAGCACCCACAGGCCCAGCAGCATTCCTGCCTGCACCGTGGGGCTCTCCTGGGAAGCGGCCACGTGCAGGAAGGCTCCGAGGAAAAAGAAAAGCTTCATCCCACGGAGCAGCGGGAGCAGCAGCCCTCGCAGCCGGGCTAGCAGCCAGGATCCCACCAGGGCGGCCACCGCCCACAGGAGCACCCTCTGCACTTCTCCGGGAGCCAGCGCTGCCGCTCGGACCAGCCGGTGGCCTGGGAATGGGATCTGGGAGTCAGCGGTGGCACCGGGAACGGGGGCCGGAGCCGTCGCACGGGGTGAGCCCCACTCACCGTTGATGCTGGAAGCGGCCAGGAGATCGCCCAGGATCCCACAGAGCGTGGTCAGGGCGGCCGAGATCCCAGAGGAAACGATCCAGAGCGTGGTGGAGAGGCTCTGCGGGGAAAGATGGGGATAAGGAAGCAGGAAAAGAGGATGTAGACCCCCATGTCCCTGCACAAGGAATTCCAGGGAAGGTTTGGGAGCCAGGATCCCACCTCTGCCACCATCCGCAGGGGCTGGTGTCCCACCCAGTTCTCCAGGGTATCCCAAGTGGATCTTCCCAGCCGGAGCAGCAGGTCATCGGAGGTGGTGGCGTGTGCCCGGAATCCCTCCTGGCCATCCTTGGCTCCATCCCCCGCCGATCCCATGAGGAATGGGATCCACAGCAGCAGGGCCAGCAGAGCCCAGTGCCCCATGGCACTCCCCATGCTGGAACCTGGGATCTGTGGGGAAAGAGAGATGTGGGGGTATTGGGAGGGGGAAATCCTGCTGGTTTTGGGGTCCACCTGCTGGTTTTGGGGTCCCTCAAGCAGGAGGGGAGGGCAGAGGCCCCACAGCCCAGTTCCATGCCCCCCCTCAGCACAGGCCTTGGTGTCCTGGCTATTTTTGGGATAGACAAGAGTCAGCAGGACACAGCCAAGGGCGCCGGGCCTGGCTGGGAAGGGGGGGCACCCCTTCCCAAAGGAGGGAGTAGGGTGCTCCGGGATNCCCCGGGATCCCCCCCAGGAACCCCCACCGCGGCTCCCTCATCCCACCTATCCCGCCCTGGGGCGCCCCTCCGCCCATTTTCCCTCCATTTCCCCCTGACTTTCCCCGAATTTCCCCCAATTTTCACCGAATTCCACCCCCCACACCGGGGTCCCC